>PVKC010045801.1:0-11346 GCA_004027635.1 Crocidura indochinensis | reverse complement strand
AATTCCTGGCAACCACATGTAGTATACTGAACCCCTTTAAGAAGTTATCCTTGAGTGTAGTCAGGAGTAATCCTTGAGCACTTTTGGGTGAGAACCCCCAAATAAAAGCAAATGAAGCCTGATAAATAAGACTAGCAATAGTTTATTAGAATATTGAAAGAACTAGACACATTCTAAGTACAGTATGTGGGCATTTTCAGAGAGAGCAGAAAAAATTTGTTTATAAATAAATTTTATTTTTGTTTTTGGGTCACACCCAGCAGCGCTCAGGGGTTAGTTACTACTGGCTCTATGTTCAGAAATCATTCCTGGCAGGCTTGGGGGACCATATGGGATGCCAGGATTCAAACCACTGTCCTTATGCATGCAAGGCAAATGCCCTGCCTCCATGCTATCTCTCCAGCCCCCAAATAAATTCTTTAATTGAATCACCATGAGATACAGTTACAAAATTGTCCATGATTAAGTTTCATTCATATGATTTACACAACACCCTTTCACCAGTACACATTTCCCACCATGTTCCCAGTTACCCTCCCTCCCTCCTTTCTGTTCGCTCCCTTGCCTTTGTGGCAGACATTTTTGTTCTATCTCTTCCTGTTTTTTCCTTTACACCCCATGGTTTGCAATATGCCACCGAAAGGGTATCATGTCCCAGGCAAGTGAGATTTTCATTACACAAATGTATTATAGTTAGTGCTAAATCTTACACTATCACCATCTCCTCCATCCCAGATATTCTTTTTTTTGGGGGGGGGGTCACACCCAGCAGTGCTCAGGAGCTACCCCTGAAATCAGAAATCACTTCTGGCAGGTTCGGGGGACCACATGGGATGCTGGGATTCGAACCACCGTCCTTCTGCATGCAAGGCAAATGTGCTACCTCCATGCTATCTCTCCGGCCCCCATCCCAGATATTCTTAGATCTTGTTCCACAGCTTCTTTATACCTCAGTTTTTATATCTGTACAAGTGTCTGATAGATGGTACTTCTCCTATAATTTTGTAAGATAGACCAAGTGATCAGTGATGGAAGAGCTTACCTGAGAGCTTGGGACAGTGTGTCAAAGTGAGGATTCTTTGATCAACCTCTTGAGTTTTAAGGTAAATCATAGCATTACTATAAATTGCATCAAATTTAGACTCCAGCATAAGGGGTTGGCATAAGGAAAGTTTACTAGAAAGAACAAATAGAGTTGCAGCAGTATTTTAATTTGGGTGGGGGAGGGATGCACTTGGCTATACTTAGGAAACAATATGTAGTGCCAAGGATTGAACCCAGTTTGTCTGTGTGTAAAGAAAGTGCCTTAAGCCCTATTCTAACTCTCTGGCCCTGCAGTGCCTTTCTTTTCATGAAAGTGCTTTTCTGAATGTTCTTTGCATAAAACACGCCTTCTGAGTAGATGATGTTGTCAGTACTTAATAGACACATTTAGAATCTCTATGCCCAAGTGGGAGCTTCTCTTCCATCTAGTCAGCATGGAAGATCTTTTTTTTTTTCAATCCTTCTTTCCGTTCTTTCTCAAGAGCCTGCAGCATTTTCTTTTGAGTGCTGACTAGGGTGGCAAATTGTTAACCTTTTCAGGTGAATTGGATTATTGGAGAGTCACACAGCAGGACTGATCAAATTGTTGACTATTGAAGACTGATTTGACTTGAGTAAAAAAGTAAAGAAATTTTTAAAGTGGCTCTGATATAGGACAATTGCACTGAGCAGAATTGATGGGGGAATAAGCAGGTAGCCACCCCAAGTGGCTGCGAGGAAAAGACTCTTTTGAATGTACAAGTTCCATGATTTCATACTACATGTCATGCTCATGACCAGGGAGTTTGTTTAGAAGACGATGCTCTCATTTCAGTGTTCACAGAGTTGGCCTCTTCATAATAAAAACTTGAATTTGCTTTGGATTTTGTTTCTGGTTACAGATCCTTAAGGAAAGTCCGTTGAGATTCATACACAGGATTGCCCTAGCAATTTCTGATTTCCAGAGACTCATGGGTAAGAAAATTAGTATGCTGGGGCCCAGGAGATAGCATGGAGGTAAGGCGTTTGCCTTTCATGCAAAAGGTCATCGGTTCGAATCTCGGTGCCCAATATGGTCCCCTATGCCTGCCAGGAGCAATTTCTGAGCATGGAGCCAGGAGGAACCCCTGAGTACTGCCGGGTGTGACCCAAAATCCAAAAAAAAAAAAAAAAAAAGAAAATTAGTATGCTGTTAACAGAACAGAAATTTAGCTCCTTCCATTTGATATTTGAGCATACAGTGATATCAAAGAGATGTTAAGAGATTTACCTTGGGGAGAAATAAAGCTTTAAAGAGAGAAAGGCAATGTCTAATGCCATGATAAGACGACTTCTGTCTACAGAGTGATCCTCAGGGCCACCTGTAAGAGTAGAGCCATTATTTAGAGTCTGACAACATATTGGAATTTTCTAGCATTCCTCTTTTTGATTCTATCCTGTGTGAAGGAAGTACTTGAGGTTCTGTAATTTCTGGGTGAAATTACAGTTTCCAGTTCACTGGGGTTGATGGGAAACATTGAACCTGCGTGATGAACTTTCCTCACATATTACGTTCAAATACTTGAACTAATTGGTTTGATAAAACTGTGATCAGAATGTACAAAATGTTGATTGTATCACCTTTAGAAAACCAAGTAAGTAAAACTGGCATTGCTTATTATGAGTGCTTTCAAATATCAGGGACCAGAGTAACAGCTAGGATATACAGCAGTAGGGTGTTTGTCTTGTATAGAGCTAATCAGGTTCAACCCCCCAATATCCTATATTGTCCGCCAAGCACTACCAGGAGTAATTCTTTAGTGAAGATCCAGGAGTAACCGCTGAGAATCACCAGTCATGGCAAAAAACCAACCAACCAACCAACCAACCACCCACCAACCAACCAAAAAACCCAAAATGCCAGTAATTACATTTGACTGTTTCAAAAGAAGACCCACTTGACCTTTTTTATTTAGGATCTATTGGAAGTTCATGGTCACGCAGAGTTGATTCTAAAATTCATTCTCTCTTTGAGTTTGATGTATTTTTATTACATTATCAGATGAGCCTAATTTATTTTTCCACTGAAAGTTTTGACAAATTCCGAGCATGAAATACTTTGAAAAGATTTGCTACACCATTTTGCACCAAAGCAAAAAAAAAAAACTTTAACTGAACACAAATATTATATTTCTGTTGAGGAGACACATGTTATACTGAGCTGAGTGTCTTTTCAAACCCCAGTTTTTCCACTCACCACTATTCTTTCTTCTCAAATGTAGATACTGTTCAGACATTTTTTTTGGGCTTGTAGTTCCCATAAAAAATCTGGGAAATAGAACAAAACTCTAACTCTCTTTGGGAGGAATAAAACTCTATATTAACCTGGGAACCAAGAGCTTCTTTTACTCTTTTCTGATCCATTTTTTTATTGCTTTCTTGGATTTTGGTTACTTAGACTTTTCATACAACCATAGTTTCAACAAGGAATTCACAAGTAGAAGAGTCATTTCACTCTACTTGTGTCCCAAAGGACCCCCCCCCTCTGTCACACACACCATATAAGTTAAGTTCTATTGACAAAATTGTCAGTTCTGATGACTTTGACTATTTGTGGTTCACTTATATAGTTTTTAATGCCATGTTTGAGATTTTTTTCATTCTGTTTCTTTCACTCTTAATCTCTCTTTTTTATTGTGGAGGTAGTGACACTAACACACAAAGGTGAACTGAACTGAACTCCTGGAATTCCACAAGAGGAGTGTTTTTCTTCAAGAAATGACTGCTTTAGAGGAACCTCTTATCTCTGTTCACAAAGCTGATAATAATAATATTTATCTCATGAGGTCATATACTTTTCAAACTATTTGGAGAAGTGACAGTCACCGTGTTTGCATTTGTATAGCCCTATAGACCCATTTCATTCTCAAAAGAGATTTAAACCAAATTGTGAAAAATCATGTGTATACCGGCTGTGCAGCTGAAAACTGGCTATCACAAGAAGATTTGGGTTTGGGACTGATAAGTGACATCCTTTTGAGTAAAGAAAGAGAGGTGTGAGGACAAAGATGAAGAAGATGGAGATGAAGATAGAGCCCTCTGGATGAGTCCAGATAGGGCACCCAGTGGGACTACCTAAAGACAAGGCAATCCCCACTTGCTTTCCAGACCTTGTGCCTATAGTCTCAGGACAGAACAATCAGTTTCTAGGGTAGGGTGTCAGACCACCAGTTTTTAGAATGTTGGCAGAGATGACCTCTCCCTGAAAAGGCACCCACTTCCCTCAGTATCACCATGTGAGAGTCTTGCCTTTGCTTTCTTCTCTGGTCTTCATGACAGTTTTGTGATGTTATGTTCCTTAATGGGTTCTGTCTTTGTTATTAGTCAGGGTCTCTTGCGTTAACTTGCTAGTTTTATGCATTGGATCATCATCTACTAGGATAAGGATTAGACCCTGCTTGTCCTTGTCTTGGAACTCGTGTAGTTCAGTTGTGGAAAGAGCTGTAAGCAGTTGGCACCAGGGACCCTGTCCAGTTGGCACCAGAGTTCCTTCCCTCTGCTCTGGGACTTGACACACTCCTCAGCTTTCATACAGAAAATGATGCCAACCTTAAGAGGGAGTTAAGTGGGAATCTGTGAAGTAGACCCTGAAATCCTGAACTCAGATTCTGGGGTTCTGGGGTGCAGGTATTGATTGATTCAGGGCTCCTTGATAAGGATTGGGACAGACACGTTTGAAGAAAGTTCCTTTGAGGACACAAATGTGACTGCTATAAGGCTAACTCCAAGCATACCCTTTTCCTCACTTCTGAATTTTCATTCTTGTGTGCCCCACTTGTTTCCTCAGTTTCTATTATTCCTGAAGTCTTTTCTCACTGAGGGGGCTGCAGTGTGACCATCAGAATTCCAGTGAGATTTTGTGTGGGTCTAGGTGAGATGTTATGGGGGTTCAGGAGAGATACAGTGGGAATATGGGTGGAATGCTATGGGGATCTGGGTGAGATGCCAAGGAGACTTACACTGTTGCTAGTAGTGAAAGAAGTGTCATCTTCCTGAATGACAATCCGGCTGCCTTGACCCGGTTCTAAGTTATGGCAGGCCCACCCATTGTCTGGACCAGCTCTGGGGAGGCCCTATGCCAGGTGTCATCCTGTTGCCACTTTCTTTTGCTTTTGGCATCCTTGGCCAGAAAGTGGCATTATTGATTGGGTTCTGTGTAGACTGTGAGCTCAGGCCTGTCCTTGCCTTTCACCAAACTTCTCATTAAGTGTGTTCAGATGAACAACTCGGTAGATGTGACTTGGGGAGACATATTGATCAGCACATTGATTTCCCTGCTATATGGTTGTTGCTATTGTATATCACAACTGATTCCACAGGAATCGTGTTTTGGCTTCAGTAAGAAAGATAATTCAGGGGCCCGGGAGATAGCATGGAGGTAAGGCATTTGCCTTTCATGCAAAAGGTCATCGGTTCGAATCCCGGTGCCCCATATGGTCCCCCGCCTGCCAGGAGCAATTTCTGAGCATGGAGCCAGGAGTAACCCCTGAGCACTGCCAGGTGTGACCCAAAAACCAAAAAAAAAAAAAAAAGAAAGATAATTCAGGTAATTGAACTTCTTGCCTAGTTGTTAAGTCTTGAGATGAAGGGAGGGATGCCCAACCTTCTCCTTTAGGGTTATTGGGGAAAGAGTGGGAGGTTCTGCATCTTGGGAAGTTATGTACTATGCCAACGAGGCCACCTATCCATCATCTATTCATGTTCTATTTCTCCTTGACCAGCTGTCTATCTCAATCTGCTAGTTCTGTCCCATCTCTGTCTTGAATTTGATGACTGGGTGGTGAACTTCTGAGAGTTGACATTTGACAGATTTCAGTGACATGGGCAGTGAGGAAAGCATTTTAGAGAAAGACCAGGAAGCCTTTCTTGTCTGTTTCCCAGCACACAGTGACGTATCTGTGGTCTCAAAGGGCTGGTGTGATCTACACAGCAACAAACTGGCTGAGTGTCTCTTTCACTTTCGCTCTTTGGGAGAGAAATATGTGATGACAAAAGCAAAATGCTTGCTGGGAATAGAAATTTCATTCTCTTCCAATTCCATATTTAGTAGAGGTCTCCACAGCAATATCCAAGAACCCTGAGATCTGTTATCTTCTTGGAAAGTATTTTTGGACTCTGTTAACACACATTGTGGGACCATCTGCAATGTCTAATTCTGTGGATTGGCATTTCTGGAACATGGTGTTAGGGTACTATATGCTGCAGCCCTGCCAAGTCCTACAACTCATTCCCACCCCAAGATGTATGACCCTATCCCCTGAAATGCCATTCTTTAGAGTCTTGGTGTCTCCTTACGGGAGTACAAATGTAATGCTGTGAGAATTTCTATTGTGTACACTAGCTTTTGTCATAAATCGTCCACCTGGATTATTCCCAGCCTGCATGCTCATCTCAGGGGAATTTGCACAGAGGAAGTGAGGTGGCACCAGCAGGATTTGCACACAGGAAGTGACATGTTACCAGCAGTGTTTGCAAACAGGAAGTCACATGGTACTAGAAATGTTTGCACACAGGAAGTGACATAGCACCAGCAGTATCTGCACACAGGAAGTGACATAACATGGCAGAGTGATGCTCTACCAGATGAGATGCACCGAGATTTCAGAACTTCTTCAATCCCAACCAGATGGCCAATCACCACATACATGCATCTGAGCAGCTATGGCTGAGGAAATAGAGTTTAAAGCAGTAGTCTTTAATCATCTATCTACAGCCCAGAGTTGCTGCTGATATAGAGAGGTTGCAAACCATTTGTCTACACCTTGATTAGAAATTCTGCTTCATGGGTCAGGATGCAGGTACAGCAACGCTGAAGAATACAGGCTTAGGGTGAAAGATCTATCTGGAAAAGCCAGCTTACTTAGCCACTGTCTTCACAGTGTGATAAAGAAGAAATGGACTTAAATGTCAGAGGATACTGATATTCAACTTGATTTTTTAAGAATTCCATGGCTGAACTTCTTTGAGACCTTTCTGACTTGAGGCTGGGTTTTGACATAAAAGGAGAGGACTGAAGCATTCATTTCTCAGTTTCCATGCAAGTAAGCTCTGTGCTCCACCTGCCTGGAGACAACTGAGGAAAAGTGGTCTTTGCCTGAATTTCAATTCTTGTGTGTACTTGTTCTTTTCCCCAGAACTGTTGCCTTTTTCTTGCTCCAGAGAATACTGTTCTGGACACACCTAAACAAGCTTTGGGACTCAGTTCAACCTTTGTATCTTTTGAAAAGTATTTTCTTTTGTTTTTGTTTTGGGGCCACACCCAGCCGTGCTCAGGGGTTACTCCTGGCTATCTGCTCAGAAATAGCTCCTGGCAGGTACGGGGGGTCATATGGGACACCAGGACTCGAACAAACCATCTTAGGTCCTGGGTCGGCTGCTTGCAAGGCAAATGCCACTGTTCTATCTCTCCGGCCCCTGAAAAGTATTTTCAACATCTCTTTCAGAGTCTCCTGACAGGCTTGTAGGTACTTTTCATGTGTTGTAGACCCTCCTTTTAGAACTGTTACTTGGCTGAAATTTTCTTGTGTGCGGTTCTTGGTCGTGAGCTTGGTCACAACTGTGGGCAGAAGCTGTATCTTATTTAGGTAGCTCCAGCTCTAAACGAAGCCATGCTCCAGGCTGCTAGGAGCTGACTCATGCAAAACATTTACTTTGAAGAACTTTTGGATGGGAGAGGTTGAATACAATCATTGCTAGAAATCCAAAGGCACAACCCAGGCAGGGATGACACCTACCTGGGGCTCTGAATGTAGGCAACTTGTCTAGCATTCCAGGCTGCTCATCCCACAAAAATCCTTGCAGTGAGTCTGGGAATAGGATGTTCAAAGCACAGACCAGAAGAAACACAAGAGATCCCAGTTAAGTAAATTATATGAGAAAAAAAGATTACAGCATCCCAAGGATCTGTATTATTTTCCTGCCTGCACTGACTCCTCTCTGCCTTCTGGATATGATGTAACTTGAATGTAGAGGAGGGTGGGGATCACCACGAAAGAGTAAATATGAGTCTCTTCTCTCAGCTCTGGGGTCCATGACCTCACCTCTGAGACCAACTTCTGTTGCTCATTTGCTCACAGACACCTGTGAAGTCTGGGAGTGAACTGAGAGAAGGCACCAGAAGTGGTGGTTGAACTTGTCCAAAAGCATAACTTGATGCTGTGGTTCCTGGGAGCCTGGACTGAGGGGAGCAAAGTTTTAGGAAGCTATGTGGAAGACTCAGCAAGCCACCGACAACTCTGTGTACCAGAGGGAAACTTAGACTGTTCCTGGGACTGAAGGTGATGCCTTTGAGATGAAACCATGGTGGAGCCCATCTAGAATGCTTCTGCCAAGTTTACCTATAGCCCCTGGCCAGGAAGACCCCACAGAGGTCTCGGGTTCAGGGGTGCTTTCACTCTTTCTCCAGGGCCTTTGCTTCTATAGCTACTTCAAGAAGTGCTACTTGCTCTGGAGTGTAGATGTGAAGAGAGACTGGTTTCAGAAAATAGTGCTTGTATGAACTTTTGGATTTCCCCCCCCAGAATGAGTTACATTATAGGATTCTAGGGGTGTAGCCCAACACATCTTTATGTCTATGGGATTAACCACTCCTCCCACAAATGTTCCAGTACCCTATAACTGACCAAATACCCTGGATCCACTCTCTTCCTTTGCCCTCTTTCCTTTATTAACCACCATAGTTTCCACTGACTCTAAGAGTCAGTTTCATTGTTTGGGGGCCATTTGTTTACTTCAGCTGCTCATGCTCTACATTTAAGTTAGACCATCTGGCAATTGTCTCTTGCTTCCTTATTTCACCTAACATGATCATTTTAGTTTCCATTTTTCTGGAACATATCCAGTCATCTTTTTTTGTTTGTTTGTTTGTTTTTGAGTCACAACTGGCAGTACTCAGGGATTACTCCTTGCTCTGTGCTCAGAAATCATCCTGGCAGGTTTGGGGGACCATATAGGATGCTGGGATTGAACTCATGTTCATCCTGGATCTGTCACATGCAAGAAAAATGCCCTACCACTGTACTATCACTCCAGCCCCCTGTTCATCTTTTTTTTTTTTTGGTTTTTGGGTCACACCCGGCAGTGCTCAGGGGTTACTCCTGGCTCCATGCTCAGAAATTGCTCCTGGCAGGCACGGGGGACCATATGGGGCACCAGGATTCGAACCGATGACCTTTTGCATGAAAGGCAAACGCCTTACCTCCATGCTATCTCCCGGACCCCATGTTCATCTTTTTTGAATTACACTTCTGAGTTTCTGTATCTCATTCTCTAACTGATCATTGGTGACCAGTTATTGCAAAAACAATGTTTTGGGTCTTGTTATTGGGTCTGAATTTCCTTTTCAATTGGTGCTTTCATGTCTTTGGGATCCCTCCTTAGGAGTGGGAGTAGGTAATGTAGACTTTCCATTTTTATTTTGCCATGGAAGATGGATTTCTTGATACTTATTTTTAGCACCAATCTCAAGATTCAGCCCTGAGGGCCTGCTTGAAATTTTAATTGTAAATATGTTTTTCTAGATGGCCATATGGTCATAGCTAGGTGCAGGTTTTTCTTTCTGAATGGTTGAGTTACGAATCTCCTGAGATGACAAATCAGTTGTTCTGCTGTGAGATCATGGGAGGGGTAGAGATGAGCACAAGACTCTGCTGAGCCAAGTGGCTGGGCTACGGAAGGGCATGTGGGAGCCACTAATGGTGATTGTGGTCAAGATGTCAGTCTTAGAAGAGGCACTGCAGTGGTGCTGTATCCCCTTTTCAAGACACAATTCTTCATTTTCACTATTGTTCTAAAAGGGACATGCCACAGACTTCATCTTTAATTTTTTATTTATTAATTTTTGTGTGGTATTAGGGCTCCAGGGCTTTACGTGTGCAACCAAGTATTGACACACTCATGGCTCCTTACCTTTTATTTTATAAATGCAAAGATCTTTTGATTTTATTAAGAAATAAAAACACGGGGGCCCGGGAGATAGCATGGAAGTAAGGCGTTTGCCTTTCATGCAAAAGGTCATCGGTTCGAATCCCGTTGCCCCATATGGTCCCCTGTGCCTGCCAGGAGCAATTTTTGAGCATGGAGCCAGGAGTAACCCCTGAGCACTGCTGGGTGTGACCCAAAAACCACACACAAAAAAAGAAATAAAAACATGGTCCTGTGAAATCAAGGTGAATGTGGTTGGGGATATGGTACAGGGAGTAAGGAGCTGACCTTACATGTAGCCAACCCCAGTTTGATCCCTGGCACTACATATGGCCCACCAGAAGTGATTCCTGAGGTCAGAGCTAGGAGTGAGTCCTGAACACTGTTAGGTGTGACCCCTGGAATAAAAATGGAAAACAGATAATATAGAAAGAAACAAAGAAAACAGTTGACAAATATTCTGGTATTTATTGTTTCAGATTTTTGATATATGTTGGGTTCTAGGCAGCCACAAAGATGGGTTTGGGTTTTAATTTTCCTAATTTATGTCTCAAAGCATCAAGTTACTGCAATGCACATTGCCATCGACTTTCCTAGCACTGGAGAACTTTAGAGGAGCATGAAATATGGCATGGGCTTGAGAGCCATAAACAAGAGCAAAACTGGCTCCCCATGACCTCACTGACCATGATCAGAGCAAAGTAATCATTGGGGAGAAAGTGCTGCTGGTACTTAAATGTCAATACACTAGAAAATGCAGCATACTTTTTCTCTTGAGCCTGTTTACCCTGCTATAGTTATTCCCACTGTGTTGGATGTTTCTGTCCCCAAGAAGGGTAAGAAGTAGTTGCTGCTTCATTCTTTGCTGGCACAATCGAGCCAGGGGGTGTCAGGGCATGATAACTACCAGCCTGTGATCTATGGTACCTCACAGACTATGGGATTTAGTCTTGGAGATGCCAGGGAATCAGGCTATTAGATGCTATTGCTCCAGTCCCCAGTTTCCTTCTTTAAGGAATGACTCTGGAAGGGAACGAATTGCTTTAATATCAGCTGAGTTTGAAGTGAGCCCACTATCTATGCTCATTTGACCATTGTCCATGCCTCTCTCTCCATGCTCTGTCTCCTACATGCCCCTCCCTGACTTCAATCAGTCCTTGGTTGGTCATACCATTCCCCTCTACATGTCAAGAGAGGCCAGAACAGATATCTTCTAGATTTGGCATCCTGAGACCCATGTAGAGTTTAGGAAATACCTTCTGGGCTCATCTACATGCAGGATCCAAGGCATGGCCAGCCTAAGTGTCCAGCAAGGTTTTAAGTTACACCTTATTTTACCCAAAACAATTATCATTCCTGTTT
>PVKC010045800.1:0-11350 GCA_004027635.1 Crocidura indochinensis | reverse complement strand
GAAATAGTTTGTGTGATTGCTTTTGCATTCTCTTTTCTGTGCAATTCCCCTAAATGATCATTGCAATTATTATTGTCATTAAAATTGGCAGTAACTAACTAGACTCTCTGGTGCCAAGGGGTTAAAACAGCTCTGGAAAAGCCTGCTTGTGTGTTAAGAAGCTGGTGTTAATAGTGCAAACTGACCAGCTGTTCTATGGCAATCATTCCTTCATCCCATTTCCATCAAACTTCGAGCTGATGGAATAGAAACTAATTAGATTGCTACTTTTAGTGCTATTTACTCCCCAAACTATTGTTTTATAGTGAAATGACAACAAATAGGTGTTTTATAGTAGCTCTGCCATTCCTTAAGGAAGACAGTATCACATGGGGCATTTCTTCTACCATTTAATGCAACAGATGGGATACAAACTAATCGATTTGGAGTTTGGCTCTTTACCAATAAAAACAACCATACAGAAGAGATAATGCCTCTGTGGAGACAAAAACAAAACAAACAAAAATAAGTAGATACTGAGAAATAATGAATAAAACATACCACAAAAATTTATTAAAACAGAGGCACCATATATTTAAAATAATAGTAATGAATATTGTTGTAATAAATAATATTAATATGATAAAGCAGAGACATAGATACTATTAAAAACAATAATTGGAATCATAACCTCAGTCTATAAAGGACAATGGAGGAATATAAGAAGAAAATTTTGGAAAAAAAGAAAAACTGCACAACTAATGTATTTATAATAAATATAGGTAGACTTAATTCATTAATATAAGGACAAATTCTAAAGTATACTTTGAGTAAAACAAGTATATATTTCTGACAAAGAAATGTACTCAATTCAGCGCTACTCAAGCTGGAACAATCAGAGGATATTAGCTTGGCTCTTGTGCAAGGATAACTAGCAAATCATGAAATGTTCAATATTTTTGCAGTACTAGGATATAGTAAAAATATCAATAAAATGAATGCCTCATCAAGAATCCTTTACCCTGTCAGACATGCACTGAGCTTTTAAGGAACAATACACAGCTTTATAAATAAATAACAGCATAAGGAGCTTCATAGGCTCAAAACCACCTTTACAAAAACTGAAGACAAGATTAATCTCATAACCACACCAAAATTGTATAGAAAAAATGATGCAAAATGCTATGGCAGTACTCAATGTTAATGAACTAAAAACACCAATTAAGAGATTGATTTAAAACTTGGACCCAACATTATACTTCTTGCAATAAACACATTTGAAAAGTCAGCACAAACACAGGCTCAAAGTCAATGGTTGAAAGACAATTATTCAAACAAACAGTATACTCCAAAAGGCTAGGGTAGCCATACTAATCTCTATTAACATCAAGTTCAGGATCAAAATGTTATGGAGAGACTTTGGTTATTTCTTAACGATCAAGTGACATGCCCGCCATGAAGAATTCACACTCATAAACATATATGCATCTAATAAGAAAGCAGCATAATATTAAATTGCTAATAGACTTGAAAGAAGATATGATATTAAAACATTATTAGATTTCAACACTGCTCTGACATTTCTAAATCGATCAATGAGAGTAAAGCTCAGAAAAGAAATACTTGTTTTGTTGAAAGAAATTAAGGAAGAGAGAGGCTTAGTAAGGGGTTTTTCATCTTCATAAAGTCAAATAAACATTCTTTTATAGTTTACAAGGGACATTCTTCAAATAAATTACATGCTAGGACACAAAACATACCTACACAAATTCAAGAGGATAGAAATACCAACTTTCTTAGACAATTCTACAAATGAAAATATGTAAATCACAAATGGAAATGGAGAAAAAAATGAATATACCTGGAAACTAAATAGTTTATTACTATACAACCAGTGGGTCAATAAAAGAAATAAAAGAGAACATTAAAGGATTCCTGGAAACAAATGAGGATAGGAGTTTCCAGTAAAATCAGCTTTAAGAACAAAGTTCTCAACTATGTAAGAATTATTCAGGAAGGAAGGGCCACAAAAAAAAAAACTTGACTGCACTACTTAATAAAATGGAAAAAGACCAGCAAATTGAGCATAAAGCAGGATGGGAGAAGGAAATAATAAAACTTAGAGTAGAAATAACTGAACTGGAATTCCCCCAAATAATTCAAAAGATCAAAGAAATCAAGGGTTAGTTCTTTGAAACAATAAATATAGAAAAATCACTTGCAAGATTCATAATAAACCAAAACAGAAAAGGGAGCTCCATATATTATATATATGCACATATATATCTATATAGCTCCATATACTCACTCTTTTCTTGAATGAGATGTAAATCAAGCCATGAAAGATCAGGGGCACAGTGACCCATGCAGCAGAAAGCTGGCTATCTTGGTAGGAGAGGGTGGGCGAAGCCTTTGCCTTGCCAAAAGCATGCCTGCTGCTTCTACCAACCACAACCACCCTTCCTCTGATGGCCCTGCCTCATCATTAATCCTCTACAATTCTGATCAAGCTTTTCAGATACAACATTTTTTGGACTGATATCACAAGAGCTTTCTGGAGTGAGTGTGGGCACCCTGTCCTGATTTCTTCCTTCTTTCAGGAAGTCTGGCAGCTGTAACCATGCCCACAAATGTAGTATTCATGTTCAAATCAGATCAGTTCTGTAGACTCAATCTTTTCTCAAATGTAAACTGAGATGTAAACTGAACAATGAAACATCATGGGTAAACCATCCCATACAGGAGAAAGCTGGCCATCTCTGAGGGAGAAGGTAGGCCAAGCCTCTACCCTGATTATGCCTTGTCTACTGACTCTATTACCCAGAATCACTATTTTGCCGATGGCCCTTCCTCATTACCCCTCTATAATTCCCTTCAGGGACACTTTTTTTTTAACCAAACTTTAGGTATGCTGTTTTGGGGGCTGATATCAGCTCGACTTTCTGGAGCATATGTTGGTACCATCATTCATATCATCCTTCTTCCAGAAAGCTTAGCAATTTAGTCTATGTCCCTAAAATTTGTACTATCACTAATAATGATTTACATCTCTTGAACAACTTCATTTGTTGGATTCTTTCATCCCAATATGAACACATCAGCATATCAGAATGGACAGCTAACATAAAGAATTTACTAATCCTCCTACCATTGTATTAATGACATTATTGGATATAATAATTATAATATATAATATTAATAATGCATAATATAATATTATATATTGGTGGCCTCCTACCAACAATTTTTACAAATGTGCTTGCTACTGTGCTTTTTCTTTTTACTTTCTTTTTTAATCTTTCTTCTTTCCTTTTTTATTTTTAATTTTTTCTATTTTTTCCAATAACTGCATTTACTTATCTGAAAACAAACATACTATGATCTTTAACCATTTGATGCATTTTCTTTAAATAAATTTAAAAACTGGATTAAAACATTGGTATCTGAAATAAAACCATAATAAACAAAAAATGCAGGAATAACTTTCCAATACAATGAATCTAAAGCCATATTAAAGAATGAATCACCAGAGCTGAAGTGATAGTTCAGAGGTTAGAGCATTTTCCTTACACACAGCTGACCCAGGCTCAATCCATGACATCCAATATTGTCCTCTTAGTCAACGAGGAGTGATTACTGAGGGTTGATAAATAAATAAATCCTAAGCACATTTGGGTGACCTTAGCACTGTAAAAAAGTATGACATACTAGGAATCAAGCAAGTAGAAGATAATCAGGTACTGCATTAAATTAAATATGCACCTCAAAGGAAATAATGACCAAGATGCAAAGATGACCCACAGAATGGAAGAAATTAATCGCACAATACCAATCTAATAAAGGATTAATATCTAAGATGTATAAAGCACTGATAGATCTTAATAAGAAAAAATCCAATCCTATCCAAAAATGCAGACATGGTGAACAGAAATTTCTTTAAATAAGAAATACAAATTACCAAAAATACAAATGAAAAAATTCTACACATCATAAACCATGAGGAATGGAAAATAAAAATAAGAATGAGGTACTATCTCAAACCTTAGAGTCTAGCACCCATCAAAAAAGAACAAAAACAATCAATGTTGATGTGGATACAGAAAGAAAGAACCTCCTTTTACTGCTTGTGTGAATGTTGACTGGTGCAGCTATGGACATTCCTAAATAAAACTAGAAATTGAGCTTCCATATAACCCACCAAAACCACTCCTAGGAATATAACCTAGGGATAAATGTAAATGTAGAAAAGCCCCCCGCATTCCTATATTCAGTGCAGCACTATTCACAATAGCCAGAAACTGGAAACAACCCTATATGCCAAAGAACAGATCAGAGGATAATGAAACTATTGGATTCACACAATGGACTACCAAAAGCTATTAAGAAAAATGAAGTAATCAAATTTTCTTATACAAATGGATATGGTCCATGTCATGCTGAATGAAATGAGTTAGAGGAAGAATAACAGACATAAAATGATCAAACTATGGAATATAAATAAAAATAATATAGTATGGAAATATTGCCAAAGACAATAGACATGGAGGCCAAAGTACTCTTTCATGGTTGAAAGCTTGTCACAAGAGAATGGAAGTGCAGTTCTGGCAGAGAATGGACCACTATGACAATAATAGTTGGAAATGATCACTATGAATATAAACTGGCTGCTGTTCTGGGGTAAAATGATTTGCACCAGTAATTGTATTGCAAACCAGTGCCTTAAAATAAAGGAGGTGTGAAAGAGAAGTAAACTGTTTTCCATAGAGGTAGGTTAGGGTGGAGTGCAAACTGGGGAAATTGGTGACAGGAAATAATACTAGTGAAGTGATGTGTGTTAAAATATAATATAATATGATGAAAGCTCAACCATCAAAAACTCTTTGTCTCAAGTAAATTGATAAAAAATAATGTTTAGAAGTCATCCACAGGAAATAATACACAAAAGTTTATATTTCTGGGGCCGAAGAGATATCATAGCGGTGGGGAGTTTGCAATGCACACAGTGGACCCAGGACAGACATGGGTTCGATTCCCAGCATCCCATATGGCCCCCAAGCCAGGAGCGATTTCTGAGTGCAGAGTCAGGAGTAACCTCTGAGTGCTGCTTGGTGTGGCCCCAAAACCAAAATATAAGGCAAAAAATAAGGAACAATAACTATATTGCATGCCTTAAATGCAGAATATGTATGTTCAATTTCTGGTGCTCCATATGTTTTTCTGAGGCCAGGAGTAATCCCTGAGTACATAGCAAGAGTAAGCTCTGAGCACTGTAAGGAGTGTCCCTGAAATATACGTTTTATATCCATATATCTGTATGTGAGTATATAATATTAGTGAAAGCTGTATTAGTAATGTTCTCCAAAGTCAGAAATAGTATTATGTATGTGTATTGGGGGGCAATGAGAGAGGAAGATAGTGAGATGGGTACATATAACAATAGCAATATATATAAATATATATATACTCAAATTATGAGATTACTTCTGAGGCCAATGCTATGATTAAAAACAGGTCTTCTTTGCATTCATTCAAAAATGGGTTAATCAAAGTAAGTATGTACCTTCCAACTACACTCAATTATCTGCTTTTGTGGTATTTAAACTTTTCTGTATAGCTTAGGTTTTATTCACTGGGACTCCAGTATTCTTCCTTCTTTGCTTTGTATAATTTAATCACTGTTGCTCTAGTTTGACTTGAGAAACAATTAGTTATTTTAAATTGTTTTCTTCAAGGATGTGTCTTATACTTCATAATACCTCATTGTATTCAAACCCTGACTTCTTCCCTATAAAGTAAAGAAAGTAAGCCAAGAAGATGTTTTCCCATCAAGATTCATAGCAGACCTATTGATCTTATATTAGCATATCTCATTAACTGTGTCAAGGACATAGACTGAATTGTCTTTGAAAAGATTTCTGAAACCTGCAATTATGGAGAACAAACCTACTCCCAAAAAACTATTAGCACTGCCCTTTAGCTGTAGAAATGAACAAATACAAAATATAAGTAAACATTATCCCTGAGTACTTTACTTGATCTTGATTCCTGCAGTTATTACTAGTATGAACAGTCATATAAATTTAAACCATGGAATAGAAATGGTTAGGGATAAGAAGGGAATATTTTCCACTCTATCTAACTTTTACATTTATGAATGATTTTTTAACCAGAAAGATCATGCTAAAGGCTTGATATATGCTTTCTTTTAATTAAACTTAAAAAGCTTATAAGATATCTCTTCTCCACTTTTAATAGAAAAAGTCTAGAACATAACAAGTTCATAATCAAGTTGAATTGTCTTCCTTAGTAAATAGCTGAGATAGAACTAAAGGTTAATCTTATGTGACTGTAAGACCAAACTTTCTCAATTTATTAATACTGTATGAGTGATCAAGAAACTAACATTCTCTGGCTCATGACAGTTATTGAACGAATAACCTCTCATATGATGGTTGAAACTAGAACTGAATGCATTGACAACATTCTTAGCCAGCACAGCTTTGTTATTAGTTATTTAATTAATTAAATTGATTCTTCAATTTTGGAGTCACAAAGCAATGCTTAGGAGTTACTACTGTTCTTGCACTTAGGAATTACTCCTGATGGTTCTTGGGGGAACATAGGGATGCTGAAGATATAACCCAGGTCAGCCTCATGCAGAACAGGTGTCCTACCTTCTATATTATTTCTCCAGCCCCGCATATTATCAATTAGCAAATATATATGTATATATATATATATATATATAGAGAGAGAGAGAGAGATGCTAGACACAGCTGCCAAACAATTCGTAGTATCAAGTGTTATAGGTTAAATTAAGGTAAATTAAATTTTTGTTTTGATTTTTAATGGGAATTTCATAGCAATCAAGACAATGAATATTCTAAAGTGTATATTTTCCAAAAGTAATTTTCCTTTTGAATGTTTGGCTTATTTATGTATCTTTCACCAATACAAGGTCAAATTTAAATCTCTGTGTCTTTTATTCAAATTGATCCAAAGTTTTGCTCAGGTATTTTGGGCCTCCAAAACACTACCCATGCTGGGTTTTTTTTTTTTTACACACAGATATGCAGAGTCACACACATCTTTCTTGAAACTTTTTAAAATTACATTATCCCTGCTTGTTAATCAATAAATGTAAAGTATAGTCAGTTGCTTAGTGTATAGAAGTTCCTTCTGCCAATTAGTAATTATATTGGTATTCCAGAGACACTATGATTTAACCTCTGAATTATCATTTCATATTACTTTCTCTTTATAGTCACCTCATTCTGCTTCAAAATTGGTTCTTAATCATCTGCTTATGCAATAGCTAAATAATTTCTTAACTTCCAGATTTCATTCCTTGTCAAATGTCATTTACTGAAATCTTAGGCAGTTTAACAAGAAATGCTAAATACTAAGGAAGAACTACTAACTACTAAGATAAGAAATCTCACTTGCAAATAGCAAGACATTTAAAAAACTTTAATGTATGAAAGAACAGAATAAAATTAAGACCTTTATAGAAAGAAATTAAGTTACACTTGCTTTCATTTGTTGTGATGTAACCTAAGAAACCTAGGTATAAACTGTCTGGTAACACCAAAGCATAAATACTTAGAAAAAATAAACAAGACATGGCAATTAAATGAACCTAGTCACTACATAAATGAATTAAATAAATGGCAAGGATACATAGTGAGATAACAATAAGGGGAAAGAGACAACTATAACGGTACTCAAAATTCATATAAAACCTACATCTAGGCAGGCCACCAAGCTGTGTTCAGTTCATGATCTCCATTGCCAGTGGGAGATTTGTGACTTTGCCCCAAAGTTGTAAGTCATCATCATAATACTATGATTCTTAATCAACAGTTGTTAATGCAGCAGAAAGATAATCTCCCACCATCAGTAGAGCTTTCTTGAGATGTCCCTGACAATAAGAAGGTCACTGTGACTGAAGTAAAAGAGATCCATTTCCAGACTACAAAAGGAACTATGGCAAAGTAGTATAAAACATAGATAGTGGGCAAAGATTGTAATCCTGAAGACTCACTCGGGAGCAGCTACTTACAAAATTTCTCTGAAAAGAATTTAAGAGATAAAATGTTTAGGATATTTAATGAGCTCAAGAAACATGGAAACTATGAAAAATGGAAAATATGACCATTACAAAACAAGCAAATATGGTAACAGAAAATTACAAACAGTCATCAGAACAGAAAAAAAAACTTTGTTGGTGAAATGAAAACCAATAACTAGAAGCTTCATCAATAGGGCCACAGCTGCTAAAGATAGAATCTGTGAGCCTGAAGATGGTGTGTGTAACACCTCTGAACAACAACAGATGATGGAAAAATATCTAAAGTAACCACACAGTTGACAAGGGAACTTTTTAATGAATTTACAGGGAACATCCTAAGTTCCAAAGCATGGACCCACATCAAAGTGCCTCAAAAATACAATCTAAAATAGATTCAAATAAAATTATCCAAAGCACACACTTAGCAAAATGATGAAAACAATAGAGATACAGTCAATGATGGAAATTACATACAATATAGTATACTTAAGAGTTACAGCAGACTTATAGAAGGAAATCTCCAGCCCGATGACAGTGGTAGGAATACTAAAAAACAAGCAAACAAAAAACTCAAGGAAATGAATACCTATCCAAGAATACTTTAACCACAAGACTTTCACTTAGATATAAAGGAACAATACAAAATATATGGAATGAACAATAGTTAATGAACTTCTTAGACTCTAAACCATTTTTATAAGAACTAAAGTGGCTACTTTAAGACAAGATTAATCCTACAAACATGCCCAACTCCTGCAGATACAAAACTTCATAACAATACAAGTTCTCACTTTCAGTAGGCTAAATGTACCAATTGAGAGATGCAGAATGGCAGGATGGATTAGAAAATTTAACCAAATACTCTTCTGTCTGTATGAAAAACATTGGAACAATCCAGGCAAAAACAAATTAAAAGTGAAATATTGACAGACATTTCTTCATAATACAACTCTTTAAAAGAGTTGTTGATCATATGACATATGGATGACATGATGCCAGGTTCAAAGGGATGATAATAAACAGTAAAGGTCATTTCTTGATGACCAAAAGATAGCATACATCAGAAAAACTCACACTCCTAAAAAGAGATGCACCTAATATGAGACTAAATAAGTACTTAAATATAATGAGAGCTAATGCAAATATTCAATAAATACTAGCAAATCTAATCCAACAACTCTTCAAAAAGATAATACCTCATGTAGGGGTGCCTTCCACCCTGAACATTTGTCAGAAGGACTTGAAATAAGCCTCAATAGATCGGACATCAACGGTCCAACCCCGAACCCCAGAGACCAACTTTAGAACTGGCATGACTTTTTACACCAGCATCAGGAATCAACCTTCCCTGTTGGGAATCCCTAGTGTTGCTATGGCACCCTGATGATAAGAAAACAGCAACAACTTGATCTAAGGGCAACTTGCCCTATCTAGCTATCTATTGGTGAGATGAAATCAGAAGATGCTCCTTGACACCAAAGTCTCGTTCTAGGATCTTTGCAAAAGCCAAGATTACTAATAACAGAAGACTGACTACTACAACTGCAACTGAGTAGAACTTTTCCCTGGACCATAAATAAATACCTCAGGGTTGGAAAACTAATATGCCTAGAGTCTGTAGTTGGTCTTCGGACAGAATGCTTCATGGGTAGAGACATCCTATATCTATTTGGGCAAGGGAATTTCCCTTCTAATTACCACAAAATTTACTGTGCCCATGCAAATAAAGCAAAACAAAACAAAACAAAACACTTGCCACATATATCCCCTTTTAAATTTTATTTTATTTATACCTTCTAGATAGGGGCTCCTGCCTTTTTTCATATAACCTTAGAACACGAATCATTTTGTTTTTCCTTATATTTGTATGTCTTCCTACAAATTGAGAAAAGAAAAATAAAAGTGAATAGGACCCAGGAACTAAGTGGTCTCAGATGCAATGGTTGGGAAAAAAGGGAAAAAAAGGTCAGAAATAAATACCCAATACAAAGTCAATGACAATAAAATCAAGAGACCCAAGCTGCAACAAGCTAAACACAAAATGAACCTGTTACACTGGTAGACAAAGGGTCTAAGAGTGGAGGTGTAGGATACATGCTGAAAAATCTGGTGAAAGTGGTCAACACTTGTGGTGGGAATGGCCCTAATTCACTATCACTATATGCCTATATACAACGGTGACTTGTAATTCACAATGGCCTCAATAAAAATTTAAAAAAGATAATACTTCATAAGCAAGTGACAATCATCCCACGGATGCAGAAATGTGTTAACATATGCAACTCAATGTACTGTACCATATCAATAATTTTAAGCCATAATAATATATGCATATAAATTATTTGACAATATCCAGAATCCATTCTTGATGAAAACTCTCAACAAAATGTAAACTGAAAGAATAATCCTCAACTTAGTCAAAGCGATTTACCACACGGCCATACTAAATATTATATTCAACGGGAAAAATTAAAACCATCTCCTCTAAAATATGGACATTCCTAAAAAAATCTAGAAATTGAGCTTCCACTTCCAGAAAATTCACTGTTAGAATATACTCAATAACCCAAAATAACAAAATGCACAAAAGATATTTGCATCCTCATATTCCTTCCAGCACTATTCTCGATAACCAAAATCTTAGAAAATCTTAAGTGTTCGAGAATAGATAAATGTTTGAAAAAAAACTATGGTACATACACACAATGGAACACTCCTCCATATAAAAAGATAAAGTCTGAAATTTGCTGCTACATGTAGGTATCTGGAGAGTAACATGATGAGTGAAATTAGTCAGTGGAAGAGAGACACATACAATATGATATCTCTCATATGTGGGATAGAAAATTACATAGTGATGGTGTCACAAATTATCCAAGACAGTGGAACCAAAGAACATTAGAACTGGTCTGCAGTTGGGGCCAGAGCAATAGCACAGTGGTAGGGTATTTGCCTTGCATGCGGCTGACCCTGCTAGTGTCCCATATAGTCCCCCAAGCCAGGAGCAACTTCTGAACTCATAGCCAAAATTAAACACTTAGTGTCACAGGGTGTGCTCCAAAAAACAAAACAAACAAAGTAAACAACAAAAAACTTGCCTCATGATCTGGCTGGGAGATAGAAATGGATGGGAAAGGACTTTGGTGGAGTGAAATGTTCAAACAGGAGGATGAGATGTTGAAAGTTGGTAAAAAAAAAATGCATTAAACCCTATGAATATTGCAAACTATTACATAAAAACTAAAAAAAAAAAACCTAAAAAATGAAAAGGAGTGGAGGGTGGGAAGCAAACAGTGGGAT
>PVKC010045799.1:0-11353 GCA_004027635.1 Crocidura indochinensis | reverse complement strand
CACTTTTTAATCTTAAAGGTAAGAACCAACAAATAGTGGTTTCGATTGAGAAACAGAGGCAAGGCATGGCAATTGGAAGATCTTGATAATGCGTTTGTTTCATTCTATCAACATTTATATGAAGAAGAGAAAACAGGAGCACTACTTCTAGTCTCTACACCTAAACAAGGAACTTGAGCAAAGTCCAGGTTCACTTTTTGTCTTTACTCACAGGTATCATGCAACTGGAAATGTTAGAGTTGGGATCTGAGACCCTACTCAGAATGGATTATAGTAGTCCTGAATCTTCAGGTTATAGTAGTCCTGAGTCCTTAGGCATCCTGAGTCTTCCTGAGGGACACAATTATATTGAATCTCATTAAAATTAGGTTAGCTGCGCGGATGAAAAGATGCTGTTTATAAAGATGCTGCAACATCACGACAAGTGCATGAAACTCACATTCACTCTTTAACCTTAATCCTGCAGTCCTGGCTCTTCCAAGATGTGAGTCATAAGAGAAGAGGCCATATCAAAGGTTGACATGGGCTGAACCGAAGATGGCCAGAAAGGAAGAGAGGGAACAGGAGCTGGGACAATATTTCTTATTTGCCTTGAATTTACTTAATGACATGAGAATGAGTCAGATAGTTAAGAGGAAGCTGATGGAGAAATGCTTTCATTTTTTCAGCTCTTTTCTTACAAGTATTAATCTTTAACTATTATTTGACTCTACCAACAATGACTATCATGAGAAAAAAAAGGGGTAAAATGATAGGAGTGATAGTCTAGTTGGTAAGGCACTTGCTTTGAATGTGGCAACCTGGGTTTAATTTCCAGCACTACATGTAGTCTTCCAAGATCACTAAGAGTGATTCCTGAGCACAGAGCAAGGAGTAAGCCCTAAGTACTAACAAGTGTGTTCCAAAAAATAAAAATAAATAAAATATTTTTAAAAAGGAGAAGAAATGGCGAAGAGAGAAAAGTCCATTGGGTGGAAAACTTTTCTTTGGCATTTGAGCCTTATAAGAGTTCAGGTAACTTGATGGCATTAAACCAAGCTCTTATAGATCTTTGGAGAAAGGTGAAAGAAGGGGCTGTGTTATGGAACAAGACAGGTTAAGTGATGTAAGAGGCAGGAAAAATGAAATCTGGGCTGCCTACCCAGCTGTGGTCATAAATGCTCAATTCAAATTCTGCCACATGAAACTATGTGATATTAGACAAGAAAATATAAAAAAGTTGTGTGTGTGTGTGTGTGTGTGGTGGTAGGGGAGAGGCAGTGAGTGGGAGGGTGGGATGCAAGAAGTACACATTTAGCTTATAAAGATACTCCAAGTGCTTAAAATTACCTGGCAGAAAACAGGTGCACAATAAAATTAAGAATACAATTAAGGGCCAGAATGATAATATAGCAGATAGGGTCTTTGTCTTGTAAACAGTACCATAAGAGTGACCTTAACACTCATCAAAAGAGACCCATGAGTGCAGAGGCAAGATTGAACCCTGAATACTACTAGGCTTGAGCCATAAATTATAAAAAAAGAAGAAAGAAAGGAAAAAAGGAAAGGAAAAAAGAACAAAAGAAAGAGAATGAAAGAAAGAGAGAGAGAAAGAAAGAAAGACAGATAGAAAGAAAGAAAGAAAGAAAGAAAGAAAGAAAGAAAGAAAGAAAGAAAGAAAGAAAGAAAGAAAGAAAGAAAGAAAGAAAGAAAAGAGAGAAAGAAAGAAAGAAAGATATAGAAAAAGGAAGAAAGAAGGGAAGGAGGTAGGGAGGGAAGGAAAGAAGGAGGGAGGGAAGGAGAACGGAAGGAGGAAGAAGGAAAAAGGAAGGAAGATATTACATGAATAATTGGCCCAACTCCACCTGTTCTCAGTTTCTGCCATCTATCTAATGGGTTTTTCAGATGAATCAATGAGTTAGTGCTTACAAAGCTCCTATAAGTTTTCCTATATACATAGGAACAGCAAAGTTTCATTTGCTTGATGTGAAGGAGAGGGGGAAAAGCTCTTGATATTTGTGGAACTCTAAATCTAGGTTATAGGTAGTTTAACTTCAGGACAAAATTTTCTTTTCATGAATAGAAACCTGCCTAGAGAAATGGTTTTTCTGGAAGACAGAGTTGAATAAGGAATTTTGAGTTTATGAACATTTGTATTAGCAACTTGAGAAATTATATGCAACTCATTCATGAAGGCCAAAATTACAGGACTGGGACCCAGGAGGAAGGTGTTTCAATAGCTCAATGGAAAACATGGGAACTGTCTTTGAGGCCCAGACTGGGCTCTCAGAGAATTTGAGTGATTTAAAACACCATCTTGACCTCATATCCTTGGCAAACTCTCTGTTTTAAAGGAAAGCTTTTTGTGTACTCAGGAACACCCAAAATGTGCTCAGTCACCTGTTAGTTATGAGTGGAGGCACATAAAGTAACTGACACAGCTTCTCCATTTTGGGTCATGTACTGCTTGAGCAAAATCAAATCTGTGAGCTTTTATTGTTGTATGACGTGTCATCCTACCTACACCTCTCAACACATGTCCATTAGCCATAAATGGTCCCAAATGTGGACCTTGCTGGGTGATAACAGCAGGGATATTAAAACAGTGACAGATCCTTAGAATACCTGCTACTCCATCCCTTCCTTTCTTTCTTCTTTACCGCTCCAGAATCTACCATTTTGAATGACTTAACTTCTTTCATTGATAATGTGGATTAAAATAGCTTCCTCTTGGTTTATGTACCTCGTTGATCAAATAAGTAAATAGGTGAAGTGAACTATGGCAACTTAAAAATAAAATGTGAATATTGGGTGCTCCTCCTAGTTTACAGTTATTTCCTAAAATAATACTGATAGAAATTAGTTTATAAACAGAAAATGAGAACAAGCGAGATATAAAAATGATATCTCACTGACTTCCAATGAGCTTTTATCCAAAGTCCAAAGAGTGGATATCGGAACATGAAAGAATGCAATTCCCATTCATGCATTTCTTTATTTGTTCATGGATTTACCTGCTGTTTACTGAGCATCTAGTATGAGTCAAGGTTGGAGAACATAGCCTTAAACCTGACACAAACTTGACCTCAGGGAAAGGGTTAGCTAGAGCAGGAATCAGCAGTCTTGTTCTGGAAAGTCAGAGAGAGCAAATAGTTTTGGCTTTGAGGACCATATGGTTCCTGCCATAACTACTCAGGTCAACCACTAACATGCAAAACCAGCAGAGACCATATGTACGTTACTCTAAACAAATAGGTATGTCTGCATGCCAAAGAAACATGTCTGGGCACAGAAATTTGAACCTTATATCATTTCACATGCCAAAAATCTATCCTTACTCTTGTGGTTTGTTGGTTTGTTTCCCAACCCTGAAAAAGTAAAGTCAAGATTATTCTTAACACTAGTTGTTCAAAACGAGGCGTCACTAGGCATGTTGGACCTGTGGGTGCTAGTTCAAGTAAAAGGGGAAAAGTCAAAGAAATCCTGACTTGTTGGTAAAGTGAACAATGTTTTAAAACAGGTTATGATTAGATATCACTAAGGACTCATAACTTCTATTGGAGGTGAAAGAATAGGAAGGACCGGAAGGATTAAAATCAGTGATAGAGGTTTACAATCCATTCTCAGTGCAAAATAAAGAAAATAAAACAAAATAAAATATAAAGATGGTGAACCTTTACTTAGTCCCTTTACTTCCTAAAATTCTATAAGAACTCAGGTCCTTTTGTGCTTCTCTTTATCTTATTTCCAAATGTAGTCTTGGAACCAATGTATGGCTCTGAGATCACCTAGATTCTAGGTCCTAGAATCTAGATCAGGGGTCTCAAACTTGAGGTCCACAGACTGCAAACGGCCCTCCATACAACATTTTGTGACCCTGCCCTAGAGGAATCTTTTTTTGCTTTGTTTTGTTTTAGTTGTTTGGGTCACACCCCCAATGTTCAAGGCTTACTACTGACTTTGCACTCAAGGATCACCCCAACTTTGCCTCCTGCGGCCCCTCAGGTAAATTGAGTTTGAGGCTCCTGATCTAAATCTAGATGGTTATGAACACGTGTGCTTAGAAGACAGAAAACATTGAAGAGTTTGGATGATATCTGACAATGTAATGGACTGTAGATATAGACAAAACAATAAAAATATAAAAAATATAAAAGGTCAATTAGCTCAGAGCTGAGAATTGCCATCCTAATCAGAAAACCTTGTGGGGAGATCCCACACCTACTAGCTCTAGGGTAGTATAATGTGTATTCAAATAAGAAATATAAAAAATCATGATTGGGAGACATAGGATTTTATGAGGTAAAGTTTAAAGTCAATCTCAGCAGGAAACAACTGAGATACTTGATTGATAAACAACAACTGACCTTGGTAGTTTCATCAGTGATAAAAAAAACCCATAAAGGTGAAGGATGGTTGCCCCTTTCTGATGAAGTGCGAAGGAAACATATGTGACTAAGAAAAAGGTAGAAAAGTCTCGGACAAAACATGAAGGGGCCAAGGACAGTAGAGCTTTGGTTTAAAAGTTTCCTGAGAGGAGGAATGGCACAGACATCAACTGAAATAACTCATTCTGGTCATAGGCAATGAACAGAGAAAGTGAATGATGAATATAACCCTTAGAGTCAAGGCACAAAATTTACTAGAAGCAAAATATCAAATTCCAGAAGCAGGCAGAAAAAACTGGAAGGAGACCAGCCTCTTCCAACATGTTGTATTCAATATAATGTGTTCCCTGATTCTCAGCCCCATGGTCCCAGGGAATCCTTTCAGGCAGAAAGCATGAGGTTGACCAGTTCTCCATAAAGCAATCACGTTCTCCAACAGGGCATATAAATTTGTAAAATCTTCGTCTTCTGTAATCTTCTCACTGCCCAGACATGAGCCTTTGGCCGTAAAATGACTCTGAAAATGCAGCAAAGAAAAGCAAGTAGCAAGTGACTTGTGATCACACCTACATCTAGTGTCTAAACTCCCACAAACATTACTCAGAAATGAAACCCTATAGAAAAAAATTTTGGAACATGAGTCATTCTTTGATAATTTGCTTCCTTTCACCAATGTGGATCTTGACTTAGTATCATACCAAAAGGTAAAAGGGTTGAAAGTTGGAGAAAAGAGAATGAGTAGGTAGAAAGCAAATATTATTTCCATGATGTCTTTTTCTTTCATAAAATCTATAAAATTACTGTAATGGGCTAAAGGGAGAACTCAATGGGCTAAGTAAGCACATGCAGGATCCCCAAATTTGCATGTAGGAGCCCCAAGTTTGATCCCTGACACCAAATGGCCCCTAAGCACTTTCAGGAACAATCCCTAAACACAAAATTAGTAGGAGCTTTTGAGCACCTTTTGTACCAGGTACAATCTCAAAGCCAACAACAATAATAATAAGGGCAGAAGACTAGCTTGTTGCATGGAAGCCTTCTTGAGTAGAGATCTAAAACACCCAGGAATTTCACCAAAGCCACATATCTTCATTTTCATTTTTTCAAAATGTTATCCTCCCCATTATCACAGGACCACAAAGTGGCAAACTTCACATGACACCCAGGTCTTTTTTTTTGCCAATTTTCATTATAGTGTCTTTGACAGGTCATTGGGTTGCCATCAACTCAGGCAAAGAGTGGTAACTAGGAGCCAAAGATAGCACAGGGCAGGAGGGTGATTGCCTTGCAAGTAGCTTACACCCTAACCAAATTCTTGGTATTGCCAGAAGTTACCCCTTGAGAACAGAGCCAGGAGTAATCCCTGAGCACCATACGGGACCCAAGTTCCTTCATAAATGACTGCTGCTAAAGGCAGAATTGGAGGTCTCCGAGAAACATGTTGGCATATGGTTCAACTATTAAAAAACAGGACTAATGTCTTTCATTAGCAAGAAAATAGTTGGATCTATAGGGCATTATGTTCGCCTCAAAGACTGAGACAGAGAAAGACAAAACGGTATAATTTCACTCAGATATGGCACACAGAGAAACAGAATTAAGCTAAAATGAAAGTCAACCTAGAATAATTAGTGTTAAAGGAAGGGGCAGGCCTCTCACTACAAAGGGGACATTTATATGTTGAAGGAGAGAAGTTAATGATAAATTTGATGCTGTAATTATATACGCTGCTCATCAGTGACACATACCAAAGGCTGATCTAATGTTATAGTGCCATGTCATTGCAATAAAACAAAACAGAAAAGAAGCAGAATTGAGAACTCCAAAGTATCTCTGTTTATACCCTCAGCTCATTGTTATTGTTTAAAGCATTGCTCTTTTCATGTCTGTAATACATCTACAAACTGCAGGGAAACTCCCCATCAGGTACCCCAAGACCTCGTGGTGGCCATCAGGCATTAATCCCATCCTTGATCTCAGTCCAGAGACAGGGAGGTGGTCCCAGAAGAAGGCGCCATGTGGCTGGACACAGTGGCCAGAATGCCCCCTGGGGAGGGCCTGGCAGGCAGACAATTGTACTTTACTCCCCCCCCCCCCATTTACCCCATGGGTGCCCAGACCCAATGGAGCCTGAGGGTTTCCAATGAGCTGGAGGAGGAAGGAGCATTATTAAGAAAATGGGAAACAGAGTAAAAGTGGATTCTGACCAGAAGGTAACTCTCCCAAGTGGAGTGTGTTCCAGATAACAACAATTGAGGACTCAGAATAAGAGAACCCAGAGGTCCTGGTGCAAGTCGATATTTAAGACAGATTTGAGGCGATGGAGAATTTTTTGTCACCTTGCACTGTGACTTACCCAGAGACAGAGACAAGAAGGGTACTGAGCACCGAAGCATCTTTTCCTCCTATTCAAACAAACCTTTGTTTTTGTTACACTTTCCCAGGTCCTGGAGACATGGGAGCGTGAACTAATCGACATGGAATTACTGACGATAATAGTTTCCAGAGCGATTACTTTACTTTTTGGATTCTAAACACAGGTTTTGTTTCTAAAAGAAAACTATATTGTTTGTTTCTAATGCTTGCTTTCAAACACACACACACACACACACACACACACACACACACACACACACACACACATGCTTCTCTGGCATTTTCTCCATGGAAGGAGGCAGTAGCAATTATATTTTTTTCTAAATAAAAAAGCATGCAAAGGACCACTTAACATTTTAACACTGATTAGTGGCCCTAGAGACTACTTGTCTTAGCAAAAAACCCTGTAACTATTCATTTGCATAAAATCATAATGATTTCAATTATAGCTACATATTAAAATGCCATTTTCTGTTATTTTACATGCATAACTATTTTCTCACATCCAAAGAATATATTTTCTCTTACATTTATCAATCACATGAAAATTAAAATACAATGTCTCCAATAGAGAAGCAGTGATAGGAAATTGATCAATTTTTCTCCATGTTTTTTATCCTAAAGACATTGAAATATATTCAGATAGAGACAGCTAGGTAGAACACATAGATATACTTACGCAAATATTAATACATTCTTATACACTATTTTCACTTAAGATGCCACTTTTGTTCCTATAGTCATGATCAGGCTGAAGCATATTCTTTTATCTCATGCAATGTGAAATGCACTGCTTGCTGCATTTTAATGATATCTTTCTAGGGTCCTATATTGGTATTGATGAAACACCAAAGGACACTAGATCCAATACCTAAAATGGACTGATCCACACTTTCAAATAGTATATTAAAAAGTTGGTTTCACAACAGTCTTGACTACTTCAGTGTCCTTTTTACATTGAAAGCTACTCATTTTTCAATGAAGCTGACTTTCATTGGTTTTCCTTCACCAGAACTTTGTCCTATAATTTTTCACAATTTGCAGTGGCAGCAATCACACCAATTTCCACCAGCCAGAATGGATTCCTAAGGGCCTAGAGTGACTCTTGGGCCTGTGGGTTTATGTAGGAAGTCCTCACTGAGACAAAAGCTGAGCTCAGTAAAGTTTTCTAACAGCCTTAGTGACGGGAAGAAAAAAACATCACTCTATTATTTTGGGACAAACAATACTTGACCCTGAATGTCCAACAAACATCCACCCATGTTTTCCTGGTGGGTTGGTTTAGGCAGATCAATTCTCACTTATTTTATTTTCAATCTTCAATGTCATGTCTGGAGGGAGATGGGACTCAGCAAATGTTCGAACATAGAATACTAAAATCTCCTTGATAAATGCAGAGTTGCATTAAGAGTAGTGGTTAAGAGCAGAGATGAATTAGTAGTGCAGAATGAGTAATGATAATTAGCATAGAGGCTATCCAAGAGGCTGAATGATTGGCACAGTAGATCTCAGGTATAACAGATAATGTAAGAATAGAACTGATCTTTACAGGATGACAAGGGAACTAGACACAGACAGGAGGGGAAGGAGTATGCGTGTGGAAGGTCACAAGAGTGTGGAGTTCCCAAAGCGGGTAAGAACTGTGGTGTTGATAACATAGAAGTGAAGGGTAATGAAGAATGGTAGGTGGAAATGGAAAGAATAACGATGAGATGTCCTCTTCTTGTGGAGCTCTCTGGATTCCCAATTACATATCAATGGCTTGAGTGGCAGAAACATAAAGTCTGACACCAGGCCAGAATAGATAAGGAGTTATTAGAATCTCAGGATCAAGATGCAAATATTACAAACAGATGAACAAAGGCAACAAGGAATGAGTCAAATAAGCATGGGGCAGAGGGAGAGGGACAGATAAGAAAAGCAGATACTGGCCTTTTCAACAATCAGGAGCTCAAGTGAGGACCACCTCTCATTCCCAATGGCAATGAAAAATTTCTGAGTTACCTCCACCGTTATGGAGAATGCTTAGAATGGACTGGTTTAATTTCTTTATATGCCCTTTCTTATTTTATAGCATAAGTTTAATCTGACTATGTTCAGGAGCCTTCAGGTGACACCTGGCATTGTTCAGAGAGAGGACCAAGTAGTAATGGGAATCAAACTAGGGTTAACTATATGGAAAGTGTGCACTTTAATTCCTATACAATACAATTCTCTCTGATCCTTTAATGATTTTGTTTTTTATTGAAGCACCATGGTTTACAAATAATTAATAGCAAGGTTTTAGGCATGCAATGTCCCCATACCAAACCCACCTCTAAACGATCAACATCCCTCCATCACTGTATCTAGGTTCTCTCCCATCTGTCCCTACTTTCTTAGTGAATTCAATTCTGTAGACCACCCCCAAGTGACTATTTGCCAATTGTTATTTCCCTTTCTATATTTTATTATATTTGATATAGCAGAGAGATCATTTGGTATTTGGGTTCATCTTTGACTTCAATCAGCATGATTAATTGTTCTATGGCAATATATATTGCTGTAGGTATAAGTATTATTTATAGATGAAATTAAAGAGTATGGGGAGGTATAAGTGAATGGATAACATTGTAATAAGTAATGCTAGATTTTACACCATTTTTAGTATTAACATGTATCGGTCTTTTTGCAGTCATCCAGGGTACTTTAGAGAAACGGAAATTCTAGTACCCAAACACCCAGTAGAGAAGTAAATCACCAAAACAATTCAACTTTCCACTCCCTTTGCATTGACTGTTAATGCCTCTTCTATCAGCAATCATGTCTGGAATCCGTATCGCTGGAATACCAATGCATTTTGTGGCTCTCTTTAGAATGTGGTAGAAGTGATTCAGTGATTCATCGATGACCTTTTTCCTCTGTTTTATAATCCACCTATTAGAAGCTCAAGACCAGGTCAGAATGCTGAATCACCAGAGTCCTGCCCCTGCCATATGCATTCTTCCAGTCAACCATCATCCATCAGAACAAGGAGGGGCTCTAATCTAGATCAGTCAGACCTCAGTTTATCAGCAAGCTGAGTGTCTAATTTAGAGCCATTCCAAACATATTCTGTCAAACTAGCCTGAATCAGTGGCACTTCCCAGCTGACCCATTCAGGTTTGGGCCATTTGTGTCATGTAGATCAGCTACACCAACTCACAGGGAAGTTTAAGTGCTGAGAGTTGAACCCAGATCTGCATGGTCCCCAAGTTTCTTCTATTTCCACTACTCTCTAAATTGTCAGCCTCCCAACCAGTGACTCATTTTCTTCATTCCCTCTCCAGGGTCTTTGAAGAAACCAGTCCTGTCTACTTCCTGGTCCTTCTTTGCTCCAGATCTCATTTGAGGCCTGGTCAAACCAAGACAAACTCTTCCAAGCACTTCCTACTGGTGTTTCCTGTAGGGTTTTCGATCGATATGATTAAAGAGCTAAAGTGAAGGAACCCTACCGCCGAAATCACTAAGAAACCTAGAATAAACATCAGGATATTTTTATTTTTCAAATACAATCTCCTTCTAGGTTAACTGGGTTTGTGTTTCCAGGAATATGGAGTTCCTAAAAGTATCTTTCTACCAATTATACAGGTACAACAATCAAAACCAAAGCCCATCCAGACTCAGATGGATCAGCGGGACTTGTTTTTGGGGGAAGGGAGGCGCGCTGAATCAGACACCCTGCCTGCAAGCTTCGCCGGACTTTGCCAACAGACCATGAAATCTAGATTCTGACCCAGAATTATTTAATCCAGCTGTGAGCCTTAAGAAGCCATTTCACATGCTGGCTTTCTAGTTTGAAATAACAATTCATTTCCTACTGCATTTCAAGCACTCCTGGGTTAACCCAGAGTCTTCATTGTCCCCAGAAAGACATAGAAACTCATCAGCCCACTCTCCTCACGAAAGAGACTGACTTTGTCTGCTTCTGATCCATAGAGTGAGCAAATGTGGGTATGAAACATTCCGGTACTGAGTGATTAAATACTCATCAAATCCACAAAACAACCTTATTTCCTGCAAAGTTCCCAATTTACAGCTGTTGCATCCTGATTCAATACCATCACATAATTTTTTTTTCTTTTTTTTTTTTCAGTCACCTCAGAGAATGAACTGAACGATGGCTGCATTTTGAACCTAGTATGTTCTCTGTTAAAAGTATTTTTTGGTCTAATTGCTCTTCTTTCTTCCCAGAAGAAGGCATGCTTGCCAGCTAGACAAGCCCCAGGATTAGATTTCTTACTAAGTGTTTGGAAAAGGCTCTCTCTACCCATAATTAAAAATAAGGAGGAAGCAGAATGCAGCTTTTAGTCATTTCATTTAAAGAGCCTATTGCAAATTAAAACATAAATTTTGGATTGGTGGTTGGATCTATAGAGGGAAACAGTCCTGCAATGATGGTTGCTGTGTGAGCGCCCCCAAAGACGCTGTCCCATTGCTGGACTAGAGGGTCAGATGGTTCCCACTTCGCCTCCTGATTCGCCCTTCATCCAGTCCTTTCCTGACATAGCGTGAACACAGAGGTCAATTTCCTGCAGTCAATTTGAAAAAGGCCAACTCTCAATTAACTTTGCCAAAGGGGTCAGAGGTGA
>PVKC010045798.1:0-11359 GCA_004027635.1 Crocidura indochinensis | reverse complement strand
TATGCTTAGTGAATTGAGTTAGAGGAAAAGGGATAGTCATAGAATAATCTCACTCATTTGTGTGATATAAGATAAACAAGATAGAGTATGATAATAATATCTATAGACAATAGAGTTAAGGATCAGAAGATACAGTCCAAGTTAGAAAGCTTGCCACAAAGAGTGGTGAATGCAGGTAGAGAATAGAAAGGTTTACTATCACAATAGTAGTTGGAACTGATTACACAAGAATTTGACTCTGTAGGGGGAGAAAGAGACATGCAAGGCACCCCTCCAATAGCAATAGCACAAACCAAAGTGATGAAAGAGAAAGAATGAGAAGGAGACTGTGAGAGAGAAAAACAAATTGCCTGCCCTAGAGATAGGCAGGGGTGAGGTAGGGGGTGGGAGGGAGACAGGAGCCATCATGACAGAAAGGGTAATTGCTAAAGGGTGCTGTACATTCTATGAATGAAACTCAATAATGAACAATTTTGTGATCACAATGCTTAAACTTAAAAAAATGTAGATAAGTGTCTGTTCCTTTCCTCTATTTTTGATAGGATTCTCTGGTAGATCTTTTAGTTACTTTATATATCCTAGTTATCAGGCCATTATCTGATGTGTTGAATGCAAATATTTTTCCATCAGTTAGTTGTCTTTTAGTTTTAGCCCATATTTCTTTTCTTATGCAGAAGCTCTTTAATTTGATGTAGTCCCATTTGTTTTGTTTTTCTATTTTGTTGCCTTTGCCAATGGTTTCTGATCATTGAAGATGAAAGTGATTTTCGATAGCTTTTCTAGTGCCCTCTACTGTCCAGGACCAAAATGACAGAAATCAGAAATCCGCGTTCTGGATATTTGTTTAATGATTAAAAGAAATATACTGTTGAGGTAAAAGCACATTTTCCAAGTTCAGGTTCATAATAAAGAGTTTTTAAACATTTGAAAATAAGGGTGTGCCATAAAATGTTGAGAGACTCTCTGGAGATCACTGCTACTGGCACCTCTCTCACAGAAAGCTTATGCCATTAAACTAACATTGTTATTAGACTAAAGAAGAAAACAAAGCTATTAAAGGCTAGTAAGCTCATTTTCCAATAGAAATACATTAATATCTTTCATGTCTCTCCTAACCAGAGCTAATTAGAGGTTTATGAAGAAGGGTGGTGCCAGGAGGGTTACCTCAGGTTATGTAGCCCACAGACTTGCTGTTGACAGTTGGCAATAATGAATTTGTTAAGAATTCCTATTCTACTCAAGGTGATTATCTTTTTTCTTTCCCTCTTTTTTCCTTGATGCTGGTGTGTCTCTTATTATGACTGGCTCATGTTGGGTTATATGAGGCTCCAACTCCAAACGGTGCCAGGTTGTTACTGGAGATCTCCACTGACAGATTGTTGAAAACTTATTAAGCTGACGTTTTAACAGCCTGCAATGCAATGAAATGGAAATGTGCCTTTTCACTGGGAAAACTTAGAAAAACAGGAACATGAACTGAAATCAGCCCAGTTCTCAATCTGCCATCCTTTGGCACCCGAGTGCAGACAGGACTTGAGCCACGTTTAAGAAAGGCCTCTAAAAATCATGTTCTCCGGGATTGTGATGTGTGTTCCACAATAAGTGCTGATGGTCTGGGAAGTAACAGAAGTTGATACCATAGAAGATTCAAGGTTTCTTGATGAAAGGGAGAAGAGAACTTTCTTTCAACCAAGCCAGTCTGTCAAATAATCCAATAAGAAAGGAATGGCGAACTACTCACTTAATGTCAGTGTGATACCAGTTTCACATAGAAATGGACAGAAAGGTTGCAAGGCGTTACTGTTGATAAGGATATCTGATACTATTCTATTGTGATTATTTGTTTCAATATTAAGAAAAACTAAGTATATCAGCTCCTCAGAAATAAACCCATCCTCTCTTACTTAGCAAAATAAAGTTTAAGAATCACTATTGACTTTACTTTACTCCAACCTCATCTCAGATCCCTGCTTTGATTAAATCCTTATCCTAATCACCCCCAACCCCACCATCTTCGCTCTCATAGTGGTCAGCGAATGGTAGGATCCTAATAGAGCTGCTGGAATTTTTACAAGCAAATTATTTTACCTGGTATGGGAAGCCTTCCTATCAAGACTCAGGCCCATGGTCACCTTTTTATGGAAGTCTTCTCTGATATTCCCAAGCAATAATTGTTGCCCTCCTTAAGGATTCAGTCTTCTTCCACTTTGGAACTTCAGACAAAGCTGTCAACTTCGCCCTAACTCACATTAGAATATATAACCACACTCAAGAGACAATGTTTGCAAGAATAGGTACTCAAAATGATATATCATTTTGCATATCTATTGATTTACTCATTTGATAGACATTTATGGAGTTCCATTTTTTCCGGATTCTGTTTGGATTTAATTCAGACTTTTAACAGAAGCTCCCTTTTTTATAATCTATAGATCCAATTCATTTCCTGTCCAGATATATCTTCTTCTATTTCTAGTTCTAGTTCTAGTTCTCCTCCTCTTCTTCTCTTCTTTTTCTTCTTCTCTTCTTCGTTCTATACTAGATTACCTCAAATCTCAAGTATGTCACATAGAATTCCAGTTTTTTTTTTTTTTTACAAAAAAACATACAATTGACATTGTATTTTTCATTGTGTTTGATACTTAGGGCCTCAAGGGAAATCGGATAAAATAAATACACCGAGAAAGGCAGAGCGGTGGTGCAGTAATAGAGCATTTGCCTTGCACATGGCTGACCTGGGACAGACAGCAGCTCAATCCCCCAGCATCCCCTATGGTCCCCCAAACCAGGAGCGATTTCTGAGCACATAGCCAGGAGTAACCCGTGAGTGTCACCGGGTGTGGCCCAAAAACAAACAAAAAGATGGATGTATTGGTAAATAAGAATTCCCCTTATTTACTAGAAGCATAAATATTCTTAAACTTAAAGAATCAGAAGATTTAGAGAGGAGGTAAAGATGGGAGTAAAGGCAGCCTGTGCAGAGACCTTGGCTACTCTTTGAATTCTTTCTACTCTTTCTATTCTTTTAGCTCATTTGATCTTGGAACAAACAGAATGTATTCCACTGTCTACCAATGACTAGGATTAGCATTTTTTGCTCAGAAATTTTATTTCTGGTTATTTCTTTTCAAAAATTAATCTGGATCATATCAGGGCTCTCTGTTTTGTTTTCTTTTGTTTTAATGTGATCATAGTCATAGATATGTTGGATAGATATTTTTGTACTAGCATCCAACATTTTTTCAATTATCAGTTGAATTAGTATTGAATCAATTTTAATCTCTAAATCAATTCTAATCTCTGGACCAAATTCATTCAGTGTTTTCTTGAACTCAGCAATTTCAGTGATTCCTTCCACTTCTGACTTTTCCCAGTTGTGATCCTACCATCATCTTCTCCATGAATAAATCTTGCACATTTATGTAAGAGTCAGTATGAATACCAGCCTATAACAACTCATACTATAATTTTATAAGTACCTAATTTCCTTTATTGATTTTCTCTCTGCTTAAAATAAAACGTTGTTAAGTGTGAGAGGGAAATAATCAAAGAATCATGACCTATTACTTATTTGCTGATAACATTTAACATTACCTACTTGAAGAAAACAATTTTGTCATAGCTGGGGCAAATCTCCAAAAAGCAAAAAATTCTATCTTAGCTTTTATTTGTTTGCTTATATTTTCTCCCATCCAAAGATAACAAGATACCTGTTCTGGGAAGATAAGTTACTGCCAGCCTGCATTCAAGTGATAGCAAATATTCAGGGTTAAAACGTACATGAAAGCTGATTTGAAGCAGGAAAAGCCTTTGCTGCCATAAGAATGCTAGAGGATCTGAGAGTGAAACTGGGTGTATACTTTTTCACTGTCACTAGTTTTTATTTATTTTAAATGGATAATGGTATTATAATTAATATTTGAGTAGTTTATTTCTAATACAAATTTTCTTAAAAGATATTTGTTTAGTTAAGTGTTTGGATTAAAGTATACCTAGTATCAACTTTGGGCAACAATTACATGATCAACAAAATAAATAGTTCTTTTTTTTCTTTTTTTTGACAAAGGTGGATTACAAATCTTTCACAGTAATATTTTAGGTATGTAGTGACATTGAATCAGAGGCATTCCCACCACCAATGTTGTCCTCCCTCCACCCTTGTTCCAAGCATACATCCTATATCCCCCTCTTTTACCCCCCGAACTACTGTGTAAGTTGTCCCCTCTGTGTCTAGCTTGTTTTATATTGGATATTGATCCTGTTGTCATAGGCTTTGGATTGGGTAGCTAAGTCTGATCATTTTTTATTTCTACTCAATGTTCATACGACTGTTTGGTTTTGGTACCCTCCATTATTTCCCCTTTAATTTGTGAGGCAGAACAAGATGGTTCAAGTTATGTGGTTCTGTTTGAAGGAAAGAAAATAATAATAATAAAATAAAATGGGGCAAAAATCAAACAAGGAAAACTTGGGAGGAGTCCTTCTAGAGGCCCTAGATATCAATTTAAGAAAAGAAAGAGAAAAAGGAAGAAAAACGTAACAATACAAAAAAATTAAACAAAAAACTCTAAAAGCACCACAGAAATAAAGACAACCACCACACAAAAACCATAGACCTGAAGTAAAAACAAAACAAAGCACACACACACACACAAACGCACACACAAAAAAAAAACAACAATAACAAAACCAAAAAAAAATTATTTGTGCTTCTCTCTTTTTTTTTTCCCCCTTGCATAGCACAGTAAATATTGGGGAGAATAGAAAGGAAAATCCCTTGGCCTAAGAGACATCAGGTTTCTCCTCCCTTGAAGTATACTGTCATGGAAATAACTACATATTCTGTACATGTTCTTTGACTCTCCCCGAGGTCCTTTTGTGGTTTTAGAAACTTTCTGCTCAGTTGTGGATGATACAATCATGCCACTGTAGCTAGAGATCTTAGTATTTACACAGGTCAAAGGATGAAACCTGTGACGGAGTCTTTCTTTAAGGTTCTAGGAGTTGTGTTCCATCACTGTTGTTTTAATCAGTCTTCTATAGTTGGTGGTCTTGGTTTTTGAACCTATCCTAGGACGAAGTCTTTCATCATGTTTCCAGAAGTTCTGCTGAGTTGCAGTTGTCTCAATCAGATCTCTGGAATTAGAGATCTTGATTGCTGTACAGATCATAGACTAAGGCCTAGACTAGGGTCTTTTTTTATTGGTCCAAGGATAATTTCTGCCCAGTCATGGTTGTCATAGTCTGTCTTCTGTAGATAGCGAACTTGGCTTTTGCACAAATCAAAGGATGACATGTCTTCTGATTTCATCTTATCGTTAGGAGGTGAGGTAAGACAACCTGCTCTTTGACCAAGTTGTTGCCATTTCCTCATTATCAGGATATCATATCTAAACCGGCGCATGTTGGTGTCAGAGCAGTATTAAGAATGTCCCAGAGGGAGATTTGTTCCTGGAGCTGTTTTGGAGAATTGTGTCGGTTCTGTGACTGAAATCTAGGTTTTAGGGTTGGACGATAGCTGTCTAATCACCTGGAATCTAAATTTTGTCACATCTATGAGTAGTCTTTATTTTATCTTTAACTTGCTGCTTTTCAATTATTATTATGGCTGAATATACTTTCTGTGTTACTGAACATTCAGATCTCCTTTTCAATGAATTTCTCATTTCTAGAACATTTACTTTGATATACACAAGTACTAACCATTTGTAAATCATGTACATAGATGTGATCTGTTCTAAATGTGCCTTCAACAAAAATTTTAACAAGCAACTTAAAGATGGGATGTAGATAAGAAAGCTGCTATTTTCTCATGAAAATACAAGTTCAGATATAACATTACAAGGGTCATTTTTTTTATCACTTTTAAATTTGTTTCACTGCAAGCTCAGATTGATTGTTAAATGGTAGTTTATCATAATTTGGGTACTAAAGGAGCACTGATTTTTGAGTTATTTATGTCAGATTATTAAATATTATAGGTTGCATCTATAGTGTATGTATATACACATATATATACATATATAAGGAGCTATTAGACAACTGCTGCATCTCTGACTCCTCATAAAAACACATAGGCCAGCTCAAGGCAGTAGGATGCAGTAACATAAAGGATGCAGTAACAGTCTCCCCAATTTACCTGTCAGAATATTTCTTCCAGGAAAGAATTTTGACATTTTCTGTTAACAAGGAAACATGAAGATAGAATAATGTTAGGATAGTATCAATTTATATGGGATGTTGTCTTAAAATTCTAAAATAACTTTGACATTTTTTTTCTTTCAGAGGTGTGGCGAAATCTTGTTTGAAAACCCGGATCAGAATGTCTCATGTGTTTGTATGCTAGGTAAGAAGACATCTTTTTTTCAATATATTAGCATTTTGGTGTCCTTGAACTTGTGGTTGTTTGCTGCCTTGCTATATATTTTCCATATTGATGGTTTACTGACTGTTTTGTAGGTTTATGGACAGAAATACCTTGTGTACAGCTGTGTGGAATATGTGGCAATAAAAGATATTTTGTTTCAAACTGTTTCTTGGATTATCAGCAAAATAAAATCATAGACATTTTATTCAGGGAAACTTGGTAAATATAATTGAAATATTTACACCTTTATTGGAACTTAAATTAAAGAGAATATTTAATAAATTTACAGATACCAGTATAACCTATCATTAATTGAAGTCCAAGAGCTACCATTTTATAGTAATACTGTACAAAATTACAGTAAAAATTAGTAAAGATAAAAGGTTTATTCTCTTGAAGCAAGAAAAAACAAAAGTACAAATCAATATTCATGAAAACTAAGAAATGGTATGTGTTAATATAGCAACAGAAGTATTGCTTCACCATTGTCTGATGTTGCTTCCTTTGAAAAGAATCTCTGCTTAGGCTTATAAATTAGAATCTTATCATTTTGTTTCTTTAAAAGTAAAGAATTGGGCCAGAGAGGTAGCATGGAGGTAAGACATTTGCCTTGCATGCAGAAGAATGGTGGTTCAAATCCCAGCATCACATATGATCCCCGTGCCTGCCAGCTGGCGATTTCTGAGCATAGAGCCAGGAGTAACCTCTGAGTGTTGCCTGGTGTGACCCAAAAACCAAATAAATAAATAAATAAATAAATAAATAAATAAATAAATAAAGTAAAAAAGTAAAAAAATTAGTATTTCATTCCTTAGGAATATTAAATTTTCTAATTTTTGTTAAATTATAAGATTAGTTTGTAATATTGCAGATAATAATATATTGGATTGAATAAATTAAAATTTGCAACAGAAAATAAAATATATAAAGTCTAGACTTCTCAAATTTTATCTCCGGTCATAATTCCATCACAATATTGGGAATCTATATAGAAATTAACATGAGGCCTATAAATTTGACATTGAGAAAAATTTTGAGAGCCTATAGTTTATAGTGCTATTAATAATGTTTTTTCATAAATATAATTCCAATATGACTCCCATCACCAGTGTACCCCCTCCTTCTTCCAAGATTTTTTTAAGTTCTTTTCTCTCAGAAAACACTTCTTGAAATCTCTATCTCTGTTATAGTACCCCAAGTTAGGGGTGCCTATCAGAATCCTAGGTGTTCTTCTTTCAACACAGTTGACATGAATATGAAAATGGTTTGCTAGCCAGGGTAAATATTCATAGTATTCTCTTCGATTACTTATGCTTTCAGATTATTCTGACAAATAAAATTTCATGCTTGGCATTTTCTACAAATATATAAATAATAATCCATCTTCCCAAAGTAACATTTAAGAATCATCACATTAAATGAGATCTAAGTGCCAAATTGACCTTGAAGTTACTCTGAAGAACTAAATACAATTTATTTTCAAATGGGATCAAACTATGAGCCAGTGTGCAGATCTTATGGGGAATTATTTCTCAACTTAGAATAGCTCTTGTTGGATAAAAAGGTAAATAGAAAATGTAATAGAGAACTAATTGCATTAAATATTCCTTATAATTTCTTCACAGGGGCAAGATCAGTCAAATTTAGCACTGAATTATAACAAATGTACGTCTTTTTTCCTTTACTACCTTGCTGCATATGTTCTATCTTTTTTAAAGAGTCAGTCATAATTCTTATACTTGACTTCATAATTTTGTTGTCAAGCTCAAATTGACCTCAGAAGTTTACATAACTATGCCAAAGGAGAGCAAGTAAATAGCAAGATTTGTAAGTTAATTAGGCGTAATGAACCAAAGGAAAAAGAAAGGGTAAGAGCAATTATCTCTTGTAAAGTTGCTGTTTGAAATATGAGTTGCTAAAAAGGTTTTGCTTTCCAAGTATAATGCAACTGGTGGTGTAAAGAGTCAAGAGTAGATAAAGAAAATTACAAAAAATGATTGATTTACTTCTTAGTTAATTTACTAAGCTCAGTCTGTGTGACAATAAATCCTGTAATATTCCAAAAATAATTTCAGATCTGACTAGTGGTTTCTTACCATTCCTTTTCCTTAATCTTAGAGATTCTTAAAACAAAAAGCCTTAATTTGTAAGTTATTATACTTTTCTGACTCATTTTTCCAGCTTATTTATTATATTTTAATATTTTCTCATTTGAAATTTTCTGTGGCCCTGCTTTGTCTTCTCATATGATTTCTTTCATGCTAAAAATAAGTGGTACCATAGCACTTGAATACAAAGTCAGATTTTTTTGTCTCAACTTATAAGGGGTATTAATATTAGAAAGATTCTATGGAACTTTTGTTATAAATTATTTAAACTAGGGGGCCGGGCTGTGGCGCTGGAGGTACGGTGCCTGCCTGCCTTGCAAGCGCTAGCCTAGGACGGACCGCGGTTCCATCCCCCGGTTCCCCATATGGTCCCCCAAGCCAGGAGCCACTTCTGAGCGCATAGCCAGGAGTAACCCCTGAGCGTCACTGGGTGTGGCTCAAAAACCAAAAACCAAAAAAAAATTATTTTAACTAACTAAAAATTATTTAAATGACTGAATCAATCATTTGAAATATTAGAAGCAATCTTGAAGCAACAGAATCAATATTTAAAAAAATAGAATCATTATTTTTAACAACACAAAACACAGACTTAATTTTTAGCCTCACCTCTGAAAGCTTAATAATATACTCATAGAAATTTCTTGATCTTTTGGGGTTGTGCTGACAGATTTTCTGTGAAAAAAAATAAAATAAAAGTGGGGGATAAAGATATGCTGGTGACAATATAACTTTCTCTGAAAAGAAAGAACAAAATATTTTGTGAGAAATGTCTTCTGCAGTTTTCTAAATATCACTTTTGTGTCAATCAAGAAACAAACTTTAGTAAATAATTTTAAATTAATAAAAAATTATATATATCGGGGCAGGTATCGGGGCAGGTGAGGTAGTGTTAGAGATAAGGTGTCTGCCTTGAAAGCGTTAGCCCAGGAAGGACCGTGATTTGATCCCCTGGCATCCCATATGGTCCTCCCAAGCCAGGGGCAATTTCTGAGTGCTTAGCCAGGAGTAACCCCTTAGCAACAAACGGGTGTAGCCCGAAAAAAAAATTATATATATCAACATTGTTTAAGAAAGGTAAATGAAAACATGTAATTATGAGAGAACCTTTTTAATATATTAAATATTTTCTTCAAAATTGCAGATGATTCAAAGTCATTTATGCAGTATCTATCCAAATACCTATCAGCCTCTAGGTCCTTTGCTATGACCACGGAAATGCAAAGATTATCATGCAAAGACTACCACATGCCCTGTGCTCAAATGGGTAACGATTCAGGACACAATTCAACACTTATAACCAAAATCCTTAGTAATACAAAACTAAAAATAGAAAAGACAAAGTATATTGGTACTTCAAAAGATGGAGAGGTGGCAAACAGATGAGAAATGAATTCATATGGATTTAAATTGGCAAAAGGCATTATTTGTGGTGAGGGCAGGACCATAGATCTGGGGCAATGGTGATGGGAACGTTGCACTGGTGATGGGTGGTGTTTTTTACATGACTGAAACCCAAATACAATCATGTATGTAATAATCAAGGTGTTTAAATAAAATAAAGAAAAAAAAAGAAAAGTCCAGATTGTATGCAATCAGACTAGAGGGTGGCATGTTAAGCAAAAAAAATCAGAGAGAAGGAAATAAGTTCTGGATTATCTCACTCTCACTCATACGTGTTATACAGAGAAATGAAGGAAAAGAATGGCCAATGGCCATAGAAAAAAACCCTTGAACTGGGTCCAGGCGGTGGCGCTGGAGATAAGGTGCCTGTGCTAATCTAGGACGGACCGCGGTTCGATCCCCCGGTTCCCCATATGGTCCCCCGTGCCTGCCAGGAGCGACTTCTGAGCAAATAGCCAGGAGTAACCCCTGAGCATCACCGGGTGTGGCCCAAAAACCAAAAATAAAAAATAAATAAATAAATAAATAAATAAAAACCTTGAACTCTTGACTACAGAATTGAGATTACCAAGAGGGGTGGTACCAACCATCTAGTGGCATAAGGAAGTCTTTGGCACCTTGTAGTTGTTCACACTCTATAAGTATACAAACCTTAACATTGTTGTAAACCATGTTATTTAATTATCATATTTTCAACCCTGATGCAAGAAAACTGGAGTGAGAAACAGAAAGAATTTTAGAACACAAAGAGAATAAATCAGAAAGTAATCTGAAGCCTTATTTTTAGACATTTTGTTACCATTGGCTACAAAAAGCACTAAAAATAACAGATGAAAGAGTCTTGTCTTTTTTAGTTAATTAGGACATATTATTTAGTTATTGTGTTTTATAGAAGTCTACATAAACTGCTCGTATTAAGAAGTTATTCATCAAATACTTGTGAAATTAAATTATTCTAACCCAAAGTATACTTGAATTTGATGATGTAAACTCTAATTTTTATTTTTTAAATACATGTTGATTTCATTTTTCTCTTTGACAACAAATGCCACAGTACTTTAATGAGAAAACCAGACAGTACTGTCATTTTTTATGTGAGATTTGATATAATTTCACTCTTTAGTAACTTGTGATGTAGTTAAATTGAGAAAATTGTATTTAACTAATGGATTTTACCACTACTATCAGTGTGTAAAATTTTTTATGAGGTGTTTTTCTTAATACTTAATACACAAACTTTTAAAGCAATATATTTCTTATCAAGTGTAAGTAAAATAATTAGAATTTAAAGATATTTTACCAGTCAATAGATTGTAGCAAGTAACTTAAGAATCACAAAACTGGGGGCCAGAGAGATAGCATAGTGGTAGGGCATCTGCCTTGCACTTAGCCAATCAGGTCGGACAGTGGTTCAAATCCCAGCATCCCAGCATCTCATATGGTCCCCCATGCCTTCCAGTAGTGATTTCTGAGCTGAGAG
>PVKC010045797.1:0-11345 GCA_004027635.1 Crocidura indochinensis | reverse complement strand
GTTTTTTTTTTTTTTGTCTCTCAGATGATTCCAAACTTATTTCACCTCGACCCCTTTTCAAAAAAGAAAATCACTGTCCTTCCTACAAAAACTACCTACCCTCTTTAAGCCAACCAATGTAAAATACACACACCCCAACTGTACCTAAAATTACTACTGCTCCCCCCTGAATCCTTCTAGTGCCCCAGAGAAGAGGATATTCCCTTTGGGGAATCCTGCATGAGCACCAGTGCCCAAATTGATTACTTGAGATTCAGTCAACTTTGGTTGGGGTCTGAGTCATCAGCTGCAGAATGAGTCTATGAACCACAGAATCGAGTTACTATTTTTTTGTGAATCTGTTTTTGATTTGTTGCTTGGGGGGCATTGGATTGTTTGCTCTTTGTGGGAAGGAGGAAAAAAGCTGTTAACTATGAGCTCAATCAGTACTAGAGTTTAGAATGCTCTTTTTTTATTCCTACCATCACTATGCTGGTGGTAGGAGATATATATATATATATATATATATATATATATATATATATATATATACATATAGGTGTGCCTGTGTGTATATAGTGTTTGGAGATAGATAGATAGATAGATAGATAGATAGATAGATAGATAGATAGATAGATAGATAGATAGATAGATAGAACATAGTGGGAATGATCGTAAGGAATATTTTATTGGATCTGAATTGTGTGTTTCTGTATTTTTATAGGTTAATGAGTATTCTAACTTAAGCCATGGACTCCCCCTCATCCCACCCTTTACCCTACCCCTTATTCAACACCATCTTCATGTCTTATTCTACTCTTAAGATGTAGATTCAAGGGACCGGGCAGTGGCGCTGGAGGTAAGGTGCCTGCCTTGCCTGCGCTAGCTTAGGACGGACCGAGGTTCGATACCCCGGTTTCCCACATGGTCTCCCAAGCCAGGAGCGACTTCTGAGTGCATAGCCAGGAGTAACCCCTGAGTGTAACTGAGTGTAGCCCAAAAACCAAAAAAAAAAAAAAAAAAATGTAGATTCAAGCCCTAAGCAAGAGCACCAGCAAAGTTAAAGGAGAACTTTTGAAAAGGATCTAGGGGGCCGGACGGTGGCGCTGGAGGTAAGGTACCTGCGCTAACCTAGGACGGACCGCAGTTCGATCCCCCGGTTCCCCATATGGTTCCCGGTGCCTGCCAGGAGCGACTTCTGAGCGAATAGCCAGGAGTAACCCCTGGGCGTCACCGGGTGTGGCCCAAAAACCAAAAAAAAGAAAAGGATCTAGGTTTGAGTGGGGTCACGTCAGGGAAGCAGACAGAACTCCTTAGGCTTTCACTATAGCAACAGCTTTTATCCTGTGCCATGTACATTTGTGCCATGTACCCTGGACTTTGAACCGCACTAGGGATGCCATCAAAGTTCCACCAGTGTAAACTGCATTTCTACTCCAACTGAGAACACATATTGGCAATGTCTGCCAGATAGAACCTTGAGCTAAATTGGCCACAGTATGCAGTCTGGGCCTGACCCTGCTATTCGATAAAGCAGATACAGTATAAAGTAAACCCACTCCAGAAGCAAGGAGCCAGAGTCAAACGCCACTCACTCAGATTTGATGCAAAGACTCATTCAGTCTTTGACTTTGGTATTTTATAAGATAGCCAATAATTATATGCAAACAATTTCTGATGCAGAAAAAGTTCATACACAAAAAACATAAGGACTAGAGAAAGCTTTATTCCATTTATTTCTTCAGACATATAAGCCAGCAAGTATGTTATCAAAAAGTTCAAGTATTCAAAAGGTTGCCATGAATTTATAAAAAAATAACCTGTGAACCAAAGGATAATGATTTTAGAACCTTATAAATTAAAATATAAAAAGGATGCTTGTACATTTTCTTTTTTCCTGTGAAGATGTCCAAAGTGTCACCAATGAAACTTTGAAAGACAGGATAATGAAGTAAATACTTGCTTCAAAAACTGAAGTCTTTGTCCTCATAGCCCTTCTTATGACATGTGTCCTGAAATGACATGACTATTTCAATTCCTTATCACCTTATCATCCATATAAGTATTGGGCCAGACCCATGAAAACAATCTTTCTTGGTAAGGATCAATCCAAGAAAAATACTCCTGACTATATGCCAAAGGTATCCCCTTGTCCACTCAAATGCAAATTGCTATATTGATCTTCCTGTCAAAAAAAGAATATTATAACAATTACTTTATAAATAGAAGAATATGACTGATCACATAATCATTGCTTTTACACTGTTAAAATGTTGTTATCTGGACTTCTTTGAGAAGAGGCAATAAGGACACAATTTTCTCATCTTCCAATCCTGACACCTGTTTAAATTACATCTGAGCATTTACAAGATGCATTCACTGCCATCACCTCATTTCTTCCTTCAAGACACCTTGAGAGAAAAACTAATTAGCAGCCCTATTTCATACATGGGAAAACTAAGACTGGAAATAACATTCTAAGAACAGTGTATTGAAAGGTAGAGTGAAGCTAGAGTTAATTCACTCCATACAGCACACAGTGAAAAAAATTTTTGATATTGTATAACAAAATGTGCCAATATTTAGATCTGCAGAGTTTGTTGAGTTCATATTTTCCAAAGGAGTAAAGGATGCCATTATAAAAACATGCATGGGTAAGAGATCTAGTCAAAGGACAGGCTAGGATAAGGTGACAGAGCATGACAAGTTCATTGATAAGTTCAAGTTTTATTTTGAAACTAATCTTTCAGAAATACCGTGTCTGAGCTTGGACTAAGATCAACAGTGAATACTCATGATTATCCGAGATTATTTTAATACTACTTCCTTTCTAACTTCCTATTTACATGAAGTTGAATGTTTTCATCTACTTTAACCCCTACCAAAATAACATATCCCAACAGACTCCTCTCAACTGGGGCTCTGTGCTCCTAGGGTGTTCAGGAACTCTGTTGTGCTATGGTAAGGGCAGCCTTTGCTCTCTTAATAAGGATAAAGATGAAAAGAGGGGGCCAAGGAGATAGCATGGAGGTAAGGTGTTTGCCTTGCATGCAGAAGGTCTGTGGTTCTAATCCTGGCATCCCATATGGTCCCCTAAGCCTGCCAGGAGCAACTTCTGAGCATAGAGCCAGGAGTAGCCCCTGAGCGCTGTCGGTTGTGACCCAAAAACCAAAATTCAAAAACAAAACAAAACAAAAAAAAACAGAAAAAAAAAAAAAAACGATGAAAAGAGGGAAATGGATGCTGAAGACAGAGAAACAACACTGCTGTCCACCAGTGGAGACAGTCCAAGTCCTGAGTGGGACTTTCCCCACACCAGCCTCCTCCTCATGAGGACTGTGAGCCCCCACAGAAGTGGGACTGATGGCTCTCTATGGATCCAGAAAATCCCTTCAGTATGTTATTTGGAGGAAATTTCTTTTATTTTTTTGTTTTGTTTTGTTTTTTGGGTCACACCCGGCAGTGCTCAGGGGTTACTCCTGGCTCCATGCTCAGAAATTGCTCCTGGCAGGCACGGGGGACCATATGGGGCACCGGGATTCGAACCAATGACCTTTTGCATGAAAGGCAAATGCCTTACCTCCATGCTATCTCCCGGGCCCCTCTTTTGTTTATTTTTTACAGTTCATGCACTGTCTCTGGTGGGTAGACCAGAAGTCAGACACTTTCTCAACATCCAAAACTCAGGATTTTACTGTGAAGATACCAAAAAATGTGAAACAGATACAAAGAGCCATTTTCAGCATCATCTCTGCTGAGTGGAAGGACATTTCCAACACACAGGCCCGGAACTGAAGATAGAATGGGACTAGGGTGATTTCATAGGTTTAATCATGGCAGAAGCATTATAAATTATTAATAGAATACTAACTTTGAAATATATTCATTGTTTATGTCTTTCTTATATTTTTGTTTGTTTGTTTATTTGTTTTGTTTTTGGGTCTCATCTGGCTCAGGGATAACTCCTGGCTCTGAACTCAGAAATTGCTCCTGGCAGGCACGGGGGACCATATGAGATGCTGGGATTCAAACTAGTCTGTCTTGGATTGTCTGTATGCAAAGCAAACGCCCTAGAGCTGTGATATCTCTCTGGCTCTCTTGTTTATGTTCTTTCAAAGTTCCATAAGTAAACTCTTTAAATGGAAATACAGTTGTTCATTTTCTCACATGAGAACCTTGACCCTTAAAATGATCATCAAATGGTAGAATTTCTATATAGTTGAAGAGAAATTCCTGCATTCCAATTTACTGGACACTTAATTCATAGTCCAATGAAAAATATATTATTATAAAGGAAAAATCTTATTTCCAAATAACTTTCAATTTTGATTAAAGAGATGAAAAGAGAAAGCTAGCAAGTAGGGCATTTGCCTTGCATGGTGTCAACCCAGGTCTGATCTTTGATATCCCACCAGGAATGACCCCTGAGCACAGAGCCAGGAGTAACCCCAGAGCACCTTAGAGGTGTTGTCCAAAAATAAAAACAGAACAAAAATTGAAAAGGCAACACACTTTGTTAATTTACACACCCAGAAATAGATTGTAAGTGATTGATCTGACCCTTCTGATAATGACTTTAAGGTTCTCTCCCTGGTCATGTATAGTTACCACTCATACGTTATATATGCAACTCTACTTAGCTACAAAGAAAAATAACTTCATTTATTATCCCAGGCATTTCTTCAACATATAAAATCTGGCCATTTTTTTCTACATCAATATCTGAGTGTGATGAATTTCTCCATGAACTATTATCAATTCTTTTATGTATTTAATCTTCCATTTCAACAATTCCTAAGTGTATAGAAAGTTATCTTTTAAGTTCTGTGGTAAAGAAATCAGAAACAATATTTACAAATACTATCTTAAATTACCTAGTAAGTACAGCAGATAACGCTTTGATTGATGACTCCAAAACTTCTATTATATTAACATTTGTATTTGTACTAGCTACCACACCTGAAATATAAATAAGGCAATATATGTATAGTTTAATCACCTCAGTAAACAGATTGGAATTCTTTGGAAATTTTCCTTAAGAATTACTATAAGATAAAAATGTTTTCTTGTTTTAATTATTTTTCCTCCTTTGAAACTGAAGCCTTATTTTCATTTATAATTGTTATATAATTCTATGAGAAGCCTCACTGCAAATGACTTTGAAATGCAGACAACAGGCCTATCCTAAGGGTTCAAGGGGTTCATCTCATTTAACAAAACACCCACTCTTTAGTGAAAGCAATTCTGAATTTTCACTCCAAATTGCCTAAGTCCAGCATAGAAATGATGTGTAAATGAAGTGCTCCCTGAATAGATATTAAAGGAGCATTAAGATGGAAGACAAAACTGTCCATCATTTCAATGGGCCCGGTCCAAAGGTGCTTGAGTCTCTTTGACACAAAAGTGTGTGACAGCTTCATAGGCATTGTTTCAAATGGCTGAGTCCAAAAATCAGTGGAAAAGAGGAAATGAAAATAAGATCAATTAAGTCCAGATAGCAGACATTGAATCACTTTTGGAGATCAAACAAGCCAATCTGATCAACAAGAACCTTTTGTTTTGTTGTGTTTGTTTCTTTGGGTCACACTCAGTGGAGTCCAAGGTTTACTTCTGTCTCTGGGCTCAGGGAACATTCTTGACAGAGTCTTGGCTAAACTATGGGGTACTGAGGATTGAACCCTAGTTGACAATAATGCAAGACCAATGCCCGACTCAACTATGCTATCTCTCAAATCCTCCACAGGAAACTTTTCATGTAGTTTTGCTTTAAATAAATGATGAACAACTATGATACAAGTAAGTCAATCAGCTACATGTTGTCTGAATCCTATCCCTGGCCATGTTTTGGGGGAGCTCTCCAGGAAGTGGTCCCAGGAACAGTGAGTGAGGAGGAAGCAGTCTCCTGGGCATTGCCGCCAAACTTTGTCTCATGTGGTGAAGGTGTACAGAAGGAAAGTTGATGACTCATCTTTTACTATAACTTTTCAGAATGAGAGTTTTGCCTTTTCCCAGACAAAAACTAATATTAGTATTTTTTTTCACAAAAGGAATCCTCATACAATAGTCCACCTTCAGTAATGACAGATCCTTTCATAGAGGTAAAATAGAACAGAACTATTAAAGAATTCTACACACCCCAGCACCTACATTCAAGCTTTGAACCTGGTTGGTATTCAAAATTTCACCAGACAATTCAACCTTTGGTTACCTCTTAACTATTAAGAATATATTTATACCATTCATTCATGTACTTTTATCCAAACCCTAGATCATGTCGAACCAGAAATTCTGTGTCACAGAACATAACATCACTTAGATTGTGAGAAAATTGTCCACAATTTGGTCTCAGTAATATCATATCAGTCTGGTGATCTAGGGTGTGACCTGATTCTGCTCCCACCCTAGGGTGGTACCTGATTATGATGTATAAAATCAAGGGTCTGTGGAAGGAAAGGGCTTTTTCCAGGGGCTGATTTTTAGGCTTTTGGCTTCAGCCTTATGCACGGAATAAAGTTGTTACCTTCAGAAGCCTGACTGCCTGTTAGCTTTATACCTGCCGCATTCACCTCAGAACCGCAGGCTGAACAGGGTAGCAGACGCGTGGTCCAAGCTGGAGGAGAAAGACCTCATTCTCCATCCCTCCATCAGTCAACCCCATCAAGGGTTGTTCTGCAACACTTCAATATCTTGAATAATAGATCATCAGTATCTTCACTGATGATCAGTATCTTCACATACCTCACATAGTCACATGTCATATGTGAGGTGACATTTATTAACTTTAGTGTAGGCCTCATTTCACAACAGATACATAAGTGAAGTAGAACCTTATGTTCTACTATATAGTATTTGTCTATTAAAATTGAATTAATCTGGAAAAAAGAAATTGATAGTGTTTGCATTTCAGGTACCCCCCCCCCAAAAAAAGAATCGTGCCTAATTAGCATTAGATATACTTTTATCTTAGCATTTTCTGGTATTTGAGTGTGTATTTCTGGAAGCCAAATGAAATACTGAAGGGATTTATTCCCTGATCACTTACAATAAGCTACATTAATAACTTTAGAATGCCAGTAATGATACTTCTACATAAAAACAAGGCTCTCCAGAATTGCTCTAATTCGGCAGTGTCAGCAGTGCCCCAGACTCTTAAGTGGAAGTTCCCTATATATGTATGACTAGTTGGAAAGAGCAGTTTCCTCATCGCTGACACAGCAGGGGAGGTGAGGGGCCAGAATAAAGGGGTTCCTCTGCCCAACTGTGACTGCTACGATCAGCCTTCGGCAGGTGGCAGCACAGCTGTCCTCATCAGCCCATGAGCCCAGTCTGGAGTTTCATCCCTGGAGTAATGATAGGCTTTGGGTGAGCTTAAAGGTTCTTTCCAGTACTCAAAGATTGCAATTCTGGTAAAGAGTAAGAGTCTTTTATTTTCATCCCTTAGACAGGACTGGGATTTTGCCAGGCTCAGTCTGTGTCTTCACCTGGCTGCCCTGGAACTGGGGTCAGGAGCACTGAGTGAGTTCATGGGGCTTTCAGACTGGGGTGCAGTAGAAACAGATGTGAGAGATGTGAGAGATGACTCAGAGGCAATATCACAAAGACCCTGGGAGAGAGGCCAATGGGATGCAGAGGAGGGGGAAGAAGGCATCTACTAGAGGAGCTGGGAAGGCGGGATCTATCGAATTGTCTGTGCATACCAAGTTGCAGGGGAGAAGTTGATCATGGGAGAGCCTGAAACCCAGTGTGTTATGGGAAAAGGAGTCGAGGTGACCAACCAGCCATTGCTGAATAAGGTACAAGCATGCTCCTAAAAGATGAGAAAGTCACAACTCACAAAACAAAGTGAAAATCCTGCCTCTGGGAAACTTACTTTCTAGTGGGAAAAAATAAATCAATAAAAACCATACAACATTCCAGATGGCAAAAGTGCTGCTGCAGAATATAAAACAGGAAAAGATATCAAGAGACCAAATCAGGGGCATTTGTACTTTTCAGAGAGTGGAGCCCAGGTGGCATAAGGTGAAGATCCAAAGTGGTGAGGGCACAAACTTGCCAGTTTGTGGGGGCTAGAACATGTAGAATAAACAGGCAGTGCAAGGGCACTGGGACAGGATTGTGCCTGGCAGGCTGGGGGAACAAGGAGTGTGGTCAGGCTGAAGGAAATGAGCAGGAGAAGGAGAGTTGGTCAGAGAGCAAATCCAGTTCGAATGTTTGCTCACCTTGAATGAGCTGGCAGGACCTGGTCCCCTAACAGGATTGCTGTGACTGCTGAGTCAAGGCCCAGCAGAAGCTGGGATGGCAGTGAATGAGGAGGCGGCTGCCGAACCCTGCCAAGAGATGGCGGGACTTGAAGCCAGTGGTCACCGTGATGGTGCAAAGAGGCAGGAGATGAAGCCAAGAGGACTTCCTGGCCCGTTGAACATGGGATGACTCTGCAGTTTTGGGCTGGAGCCACTGGAAAGTTGGCCTTGCCAGGCTCTGCAGAGGAGGAAGCTTCAGGCGGAGGTGGCCCAAGCCAGACCTTGAATCATGTTGGCCACTGTGGGATGTGGTCAAGGAAAACTGCTACGTGCTGGTTTTAGACACTGAGGGCAGATGGTTTTATTTCTGTGGGAATAGGTAAAGGAGGGTTTCCTTCCCTCAGTTTATACAGAGCAACGGGATCATGGAATTGCCAAGGATTGGGTCTTCTGAGGTCTGCAGAGCTGAACCATCAGAGGAACTGCTGCTTGCTGTAGGCTACCTCTGTGCAAGCAGGAGAGGGGTGAATACTCAAGCCTTGCTTCCTGCTCCCCACTTCATGGAATGAGGTTTTTAGTGAAGGTCATTTGGTGACCACTGGGTCATTTAGTGACCACGAGGTCATTTGGTGCTTGATTTTTCAGTTCCAGCTGAAAAAACTATTCCTTGCCCACAAATCCAACCATACTCTCTCAGTCTCTCTCTCTCCTTCCCACCCCCATTCCTCCCTTTCTTCAACCCCTCCAGGTAAAGGACTTAGATCTACTGAGCACTGCTCAAGGCTCACCCTTGACTCTGCACTCAGGGATCACTCCTAAGTGGAGACTATATGTTGGTGCCTGGGATCAAATCTGAGTGAGCTTCAAGTCAGACAAGCACCTTACCCCAATTTGATCTCTCTGACAAAATTCTACTCTCATCACAGGATTCAAAACAGAACATGCTGTTGGTAACTCCAGGTACTGTGTACATCATTACCTGCCATTTAATCATTTTCTAACTCAAGGTTTGCCAACATCTCCCCACACTCCCTCTAGCTCCACCCACCCACCCCACCCACAAGCCTGGCAACCACTGTGCTGCCCTGTTTCTGAACTCAACATTTCTAGATTCTGCATGTAAGTGGAAACATATGATATTGTCTTTCTCTTATTTCACTTAGCTTAATCTTTCAAGGTTCATCCAGGTTGTCTTAATGGCAGAATTTTCTTTTTTTCTACTGACTTATTAAATAGCCCATTGCATGTATGTATAAACATATACATACATATATATCACTTTTATTTGTCTTTAGGTTTTTTGTTTGTGTGTGTGTGTGTGTGTGTGTGTGTGTGTGGTTTTTGGGTCACACCCAGCAGTGCTCAGGGGTTATTCCTGGCTCCATGCTCAGAAATTGCTCCTGGCAGGCACGGGGGAACATATGGGGCACCGGGATTCGAACTGATGACCTTTTGCATGAAAGGCAAACGCCTTGCCTCCATGCTATCTCCCGGGCCCCTGTTTTTAGGTTTTGTTTGCTTTCTTACTCTTCCTCTTTTGGGGAATAAGCAATGTTATTTTTATGCACTTCCCCCAGATTTAGTAAGTCATAACAGAGCAGATATAATTAAGTAGCAAAACAAAACAGATTAAAAATTGAACCTGGTCTGGAAAGATAGCACAGCAGCGTTTGCCTTGCAAGCAGCCGATCCAGGACCAAAGGTGGTTGGTTAGAATCCCGGTGTCCCATATGGTCCCCTGTGCCTGCCAGGAGCTATTTCTGAGCAGTCAGCCAGGAGTAACCCTGAACACTGCCAGGTGTGACCCAAAAACCAAAAAAGAAAAAAAAATGGAGTGATGTCACAGTGGTAGGGCACTTACTTTTGCCTTGCACAGAGCTGACCTAGGACAGATCTGCAGTTTGACCACCCAGTGTCCCATATGGTCCCCCAAGCCAGGAGCAATTTCTGAGCACATAGCCAGGAATAAATCTTGAGCGTCACTGGGTGTGGCCCAAAAATTAAAAGAAAAAAATTGGACCCAAGGGGTTAGAGCAATAGCACAGCAAGTAGGGCATTTGCCTTGCACTTGGCTGTCTCAGGTTTGAACCCCAGCATCTCATATGATCCCCAGAGCCTGCCATGAACAATTTCTGAGTGCAGAGCTAGGAATACTCCCTGAACGCTATCAAATGTGACACAAAAGCAAAAACAAAAAGTTGGACCTATGAGGTCAGAGAGTACAAGAGTTAAAGGTGTTTTGCCTTGTATTAAACCAATCCAGGTTCAAGTTCCCCAGCAAAGTAGCATCTCCCAGGGACCCTCCTGAGCATATCCCAAACATTGCTAAGTATGCCTGCAAAAGCAAAATCTTACCAGTTTACCTAGTTTTTTAACTATACAAACTCACTTAGATCAGCATACATATAATATGCTTATAAAACCACTCAGTATCATTCTGATCAACATTAAATTCTGAGCAGTTACCTCTGTGAATGTAAGAAAATAGATAGGACTGACTATAAATTTCAACTATAAAAATAATTGCTTGCTTTTTTTTGCTTTGTTTTTGGTTTTGGTTTTTGGGCCACACCGGGTGAAGCTCGGGGGTTACTCCTGGCTATGCGCTCAGAAATCACTCCTGACTTGGGGGACCATATGGGACACCAGGAGATTGAACTGCAGTCTGTCTTAGGCTAGCACAGGCAAAGCAGACGCCCTACCACTTTCGCCACCACTCTGGCCCCTCCAGCATTATTTTTGAAGAACCTATCCTTCCCAATGGGGATTCTTGGCAGTAGGAAATATCTTTATTAACTCTTCATAAAAACCAACAGGGAATATGCCAAGATTCCCTGACATATCAAATCAAATTTAAAAATATAAAATAAGTCACTTCTTGGGGCTGGAGCAGACCCAGAGAGGCCTGAGTTTAATCACTCAGCTCTTCAGAAACCTCTCTGAACCGTTCCTTACCTCTGTGCACAACTTGTGTGTCCACCTGATCAGGACCTGAAAAGTTCTCTCTAGGAACACCTTAGATTTCTGCTTATCATTTAGAATTGTATGTCCTCAGTGAAGTACCTGCCCCATACATTGTAGACTCTCTTTCTTGTACTCTCTCTCTCTCTCTTTCTCTCTCCCTCC
>PVKC010045796.1:0-11340 GCA_004027635.1 Crocidura indochinensis | reverse complement strand
AAAAAGGACAAGCCCCCCCCCACCCCCCTGCCTTCCTGTGGCCCTCTCTTGGAGCAGCCTAACAGAAATCTGTGCAATGAAGAGTGTGGCTAAGGTTGCTTTGATGCCCAGAGTCAGGAGTTCTAAGGTGGAATATGAGAAGGGTGAAATGCAAACACAGGAGTGTTTGCCATCAGGCATGTCTTTGTGGCCCAGACACTGTAAGATGATGTTAATCTTCTCTTTAGGTGGTCTGGTGCAAGAAGGACAGGTGAGAGCTAAACAAGGGGTGTAGCTGAGGAGGGAGGGCCTCTTTCCAGTGGCCCAGCCCATGGTTTAGATGTGGGGGTGAGCAATGGGAAGCTTCTGAGAAGGCTCTGGAGGGGAAATAGCAGCCTTTTCTGGGATATAACTTTAGAAGCTCTGTGTGAGCGTGGAGAACTTTGGCGAAGAGAAACAGAGGAGCCGCAGGATGAGTGCACATGTGAAAAATAAGGCCTGGGAGGAAGGTTAGAGAAACAAGGTTATGTAACCTGGAGGCTTCTGAGGTGGCTTGGCTGGGTCCCTTCAGAACTGGACGCCCACTCCGGACGCAGAGCTGAGAGGCCATTCCTGTTTGTCTTTCTCGAAGGAGGCCAAACTCCAGCTGAGCCTCAAAAATGTTAGGTTGGAATTGTGGAAAACTTGCCTCCTGCAGCAGCTGTGAATCTTGACCCACTGTGGAAAGAAGTTGATGAAATTTCCTTTTTCTTTCCATCTTAAAGAATGATGATGCTAGGCTTGCAGTAGAACGTTCTTAAAGTTTGGGCTGGAGAGCAAGTCTTACCTGATGTTCTGTGTTTGGTATTCTGTTCCCGACTACAAGTATTCTTGTCTTATGGGAGGGGATGGGGGCCAATTGGTCCAAAGAATATCAGATTTCGTGGAGCAAGGAATCATATTAATTATAACAATAGATTCTGGAGAGGCTGAAGGCATAACATTTCTTTTCATCTGCAATACTTGTGTGAGTAAAATGGTGTGCTATTCATAATAGACTGGATTAACGGACTAGAGTAATAGTACAACAGGTAGAGTACTAGGCCTTGCGTTTCCCAAACTCACTGGGAGTGATCCCCCGAGTGCAAAGCCAGGAGTAAACTCTGAGTATTGCCGTTGTGACCCCCAAACCATAAATTGATCATAATAGACTGGGGTAAAAGGTAAAGAATGGCGTTGTCACACCCCCAAACCCAACAAACTGCAATGTATGGTCTCCCTGGCTGATAGAATAATTATTTCAATAGGATACCTCCTCTCTCTTGTGCGCATACAGCACTCTGGCTTTCCTTTGCATAGTCCTAGCAGAAGCAAAAGTTCCGGAGGGAACCGGCTCCTGCTCTCCATTCTGCTGCATGTAGCTTCCTGCATTCACGTGGCCATTCATCTGTCTTTGCCCTTGCTGTTCTCTCCAACAAGAACCTCCCATTTCACAGTGCCTGCTGCTGCTTCTCTCTCTCTCCACCTCTCATGAGATTTCTCCCAATCTTTGTGTCCAAGTATGATGAATCTACTTCCTTTTATACCTGACCATGCCAGAGGCTTCTCTTCTTCACTGCTTTTTGATGACAGAGTTGGTGTTGGATGAACATTTGTTGCCTGAAGGAATGAATGAGTGAAAGAAAAGTGGAGGATGCTTCAGCTGAATTAAAGACTTCCATGTGTCCTACAGCAATGGGTTGGATTGGATGCCACTTAGGGAAGGAATAGTCCGGAATGAAATTGTGATTCAGATAAAGGAAAGGAGAAAGCAGAAGGCACAAGATGTAAATGTGTTAGGTGTAGAAAAGAGATCCATAAGCTTGTAGTTTTACTTCTTGAGATCCTGCAGGATAGTTCTCTTGTGGCCCTTCCCACCCCACCCCCTTATCCTCTCTCATTTGTTCTAGGCGAGTCTGAGGAGAGGTGTTGGGCAAAGTTGGCCACCACACACATTCCTCTGTGTTGGCACTGAGACAGCAGAGCAGAAAATAGTCCGCCTGAGGAATGGAACGTGTGGGCAGTTGCAGCCAGCCTGCTTTTGCAGGGATTAAAATTGAGTTGATGGGTCATCTGGGTCTCTTAGCCTACTCTCCCCTACATTCCCATTCTGGCGGCTTTACCACCTGGTTTCTGACTCTTTCTGCTCCTTCAGAGACTGGAAAATATAAGCAAGCAGCAAATTCTCTAATTTCTGGTACATCAAGAACCCTGGACTGGCATGGCAAGCTTGGTCGATAAGAATGACCACGAACAGGGTATGGATTTTACCTCTGAGCAGATGAGGTCAGATTAGAAGCCAAGTAGGATCATGGTTGACACCCTTGTGGCCCAGTGGAAAGGCCTTGTGCCTGCCCTGGACCTGACTGTCCTGCTTGGATGTCTGGGAACCTCCTCTGCCCACCTAGTACTCACCTCACGTTTGGAGAACTGCTGCTCCAGGCAATTCTCCACTCCCATTTCAGTGGCCTGGTATAAACTAAGACACTGTGGAAATAGAAATATGATGAAATGACAAATAAAAACTATGTGTGCAATTTATCTAGAGTCAAATGATAAAATATTTTAAAGTCGGGGCCCAGGAGATAGCATGGAGATAAGGCATTTGCCTTTCATGCAAAAAGGTCATCGGTTTTAATCCCGGTGCCCCATATGGTCCCCCGTGCCTGCCAGGAACAATTTCTGAGCATGGAGCCAGGAGTAACCCCTGAGCACTGCCAAGTGTGACCCAAAAACCAAAAAAAATTTTTTTAAAGTAAGTAACATTGAGCAGTTATTTACTTATTTATTTATTTTGGTTTTTGGGTCACACCTGGCAGCACTCAGGGGTTACTCCTGGCTTTATGCTCAGAAATTGCTCATGGCAGGCTCAGGGAACCATATGGGATGCCAGGTTTCGAACCACCATCCTTCTGCATGCAAGGCAAATGCCCTCCATGCTATCTCTCCAGCCCCAGTTTTTTTATTTTTGTGTAAACCCTGAGCACGTAGCCAGGAGTAAGTCTTGCTGGGTGTGACCACAAACTCCAGAAGAATTAAATAAAAATTTTAGGTTAACAGAAAAAAAAATGCAGGTAGCAGTTACATATTACCAAAGCCAATTGTCCCTAGTAACATCTTACAGTAATATAGTCTATTTATCACAATCATGAGTCAACGAGATCATTAATTAAAGGTCACATTTCCTTAATTTTTAACCTAAGGCCCCCTCTCTGTTCCCAGGGTCCCCTGGGTACCACCATGTTTTACTCCTCATGTTGTTATACAGCCTGGATCCCCTCGAGGCAGTGGAACTGTCAGACTCATAGCTGTTGTATAGTGAAGCCCTTGTCTTCCCTCTCTCTGAGATCCTTCTTCAGAAGCTACAATCTCCCATTTACTGCTCCACAAATGCCTCACACATTAACCATCTTAAAACCCCCAAGCTTCTTGCTTCCCCACACCCTGGTTTAACATGCTGTCTCACATGTAGGAGACTAATGAGTAGCTGTGCTCAATGGTTCATCCAACTTGAAGGTGAAAGAAGGGCTGGCAGTAACCTCTCCTTCCTGTTTCTTGTCCACATTCCTTCTCCTCCAGGAGAACTGAACACACTGGGCATTCTTCTTTCTCCCTATCTTGGCCCCTTAGCAAATAAGTTTCTAGGCCCAGGGATGTGGCTCATTGGTAGAACACCTGCATTGCATGTGAAAGATCCTGAGTTGGATACCCAATATAATGATGATGAAGGGGAAGGAGGAAGGAGAGGAAGAGTGGGAAGTAGAGGAGGGAGAGGAGGAGGAAAGAAGAAAAGAAAAAATCTCTAAACTGAAAACAGTTGAAAAAAGTATGCGTTTTCCTGAGGAAGTGTAGTCCAACGTCTATTTGGGTGGCTAATCCTAAACTTGGACTTAAACCGCTGTATTTTGACAGCTGTAGAATCTACTGCTTGGGTTGATTTAACAAGCAGCTTTAGCCTGGTTTTCTAACCTCAGTCTGCCACTGATTGCTCTGGGAAAATTTTGATTTGGGGCCTATTTCTGGTGGAGTGTTCTATACTTTTAATTTAAATGTTGTCGGTAGGCTATTGTTTTTGCTGCTTTTCTCGATTCTGAAAGGTATGGGCCAAGTGATGGACTCTTCAAGGAGGTACAGAAGCTGTGGAAGTTAGACTGAATTTGGAGCCCCTAGGCTCATGATCTGACTATTGGCTAGTACCATGGAATAGGATGAAAGAGCTGTACCATCTTTCCTACTGCTGTTCCCCATAGTAGGATTGTCCTTGTCTATGTATTCAAAGATGTCTGTGGCTCTGATACTGGGTGTCATTCACCTACCCAGTAGTGTTAGAAATGCAATCATGGGTCCCATCCAGAGCCACTGAGTCAGAAACACTGGGGACTACATCAGCCATTTCACATGACACCAACATCCACTATTGGTGGACACTGAGATCAGCATTCTGACCCAGTGTGACGCTTGACTCCCACATCATGACCATCTGATTCTCCAGCCATGGGATGATTTAAACTGTCAGTGCTTAATAAGCAAGTAAAGGGGTCGGTGAGGTGGCGCTAGAGGTAAGGTGTCTGCCTTGCAAGCGCTAGCCAAGGAAGGACCGCCTTTCGATCTCCCAGCGTCCCATATGGTCCCCACAAGCCAGGGGCAATTTCCGAGCACTTAGCCAGGAGTAGCTCCTGAGCATCACATGGGTGTGGCCCGAAAAAAAATAAGCAGGTAAAGGGCTGGATGTTAGGGAGCATGTAGTGGGAGAATGTGGGGTGAAGCATTTATAGTGCTTAGAGTCATACATGAGAAATCTGGGAGTCTCCCCTAGCTCTTCACTTCAGTCAGGATCACTGACTGAACTCTGTCAAGTGCCCTAATGACCAACATGGCCTGTGGGAGATGACTCTAGTGGGACATGTAATTTGACAGAAGGGGTTGATGTGAACATATGGGGAGAACATGGGAGTATCGCATCGGGCCAAGGAGAGAACTAGAAAGCATTACCCAGTTTTCTTTAAAGATAAAAGTTGAGGCACAAACATGACCTGTAGAGTTGGAGAGATGGGACAAAGGATTGAATACATGCATGAGACCCCCCCCCACCAGGTCCACTTCTGGTATACCACGTTCTACCCCTAGCACCTCTACTATAGTGTGGGTGACTTCCTAACCTCTGGACACTGCTAAAGAGTCCCTGAACCTCATCCCAAATCCAAAAACAGCAATAGCAAACAAAACAAACAAACAAAAACATCATTTGAAGACACGTGCACAAAATTTGCCATACAGGAGCATCTTAGGAGATATTTGTTTCTCTCTTCTTATTCTTTGAGGCCCATACCTAGTTGTATACAGGGGACCTTATGCAGTACTGTGAATCAAACTAGATTTGGTCTCACACAAGGCAAATGCCTTAACCCTTATGCTATCTCTCCAGCAACATGAGATATTGGTTCTCTCACAAATTTGCATGAGTAGCATTCATCCTACTATTTCCATCCTATGCTCTTGGTGGTGCACAACAAATGGCCCCAAAGTAGACAGTATGACCTTCACTTTCCTTTGCCTATCTTGAAAAAATACTGTTAAAGCTTTGGCTTCAGACCTGCCTAGATTCGTCAAGCTGCAGGTAGCATCTTAGTCCCCAGCAGCCATCCTGGCAACCAGTTTTCTTCCCAACACTTTCCATCTTAATTTCAGGCTTTACCTAAGAGATTTTTCCCAATAAGGTAGGGGATGTTTATGTAATAAATTAGTCCTTATTCTTGAGACTCACCTTTGAATTCAGAAGGTCAGGTGGGTAGATTTAATGTGAAATATTAGCTGCCTTTGCCAATCGCTGCACCCATTTCCAATGCTGGAAGCCAGAAGTAGAAGCGACCTGTTTTCAATGACAGGTCAAAATTTAGTGCTGTGCTGATGGTCCACAATGAATATTTTTTGACATAGTGAATGAAATGCATACCAGTGCATTTCTGGTTGTGATTTAGCTGACCCAAGTAGTTTAGTTATAATTATATTATTTTTACTCCTGGAGATCATTACTTGGAATGAAAAATTGCATCAGTGTCCAGACTGTTAATATGTGGATGGTGAACATTATTTAAACAGAATTATTTCTTTTCTGGACTGTTAAACAGCTTTATGAGCACAGAGAGACAAGAATATGGTTGTTACACTTTAAAATTAAGTGAAAACATAGAAGGTATTTTTGGTTTAAAAATAAACACAATTGTCAGTTGTCGCATACTGTCTTTGGTGACCCATCTCTTCTGTCCCTGAAGCCCCTTATAATGTATCAGGGAAAGACATTGGTGTGTGTATAGGTGACATAAATCAGAAGTTGCTGATGTTATAAAAAAAAAAAAGAGCTTTGAGGAGAAGGGCTTTGGGGAACAGAGGCAGCAGAGGGTTAATTTATTGTTTTTTTATGAGGACATTGTTCTTTGGGCATAAAATACTGTTTAATAATAAGTGTTGACTTTATTTGATATCTGGATCACTGGTGTGTTTCACTGGCAACTGTTTCCCAAGATGTTAGGAGAACTTAAAATGCCCTCTCATCCACTGGTCTAAAAAGCTAACTGTTTATAAGGAACAAAGATGGTGTTAAATATTTATCCAGTCCAGCACTGTTCTCATTATGACACCCTCCTTATCTGTCTTTCCTATAAGATAACAAAGACTGAATTTTGTTCTGCTTCAAAATCCTTGAACTAATAAACATTGTAAAAGGAAGTATGAGATGAATGCCTTGTCCTCTCTCACACCTATTCATGCAGCACCATAATTAGGCAACTATGTTGTGTAGTGCCTTACAGAACTGAAAAGTTTAAACTGAAACTGCATGAAAAGTCATTGGACTAGGTCTGAAATGTAAACTTTGAGGAGATTATAATTGAATAGATTTAACCTATTTTTATGGGAAGGCAAAAATCTCTAGGAGATTATCATTTTTCTCTTCTCTAAGGATCTTTCTTAAACTCTACAAGTCTCTTGTCTGTTGATTTGATTAATGAATATTTTACACAACAAAATTGGCCATTAATTATTTCCTTGGGTTGCAGCAATAATTGCATCTTTCAAGTAAAATCTAATTAGCATAATAAGCAGAAAACCCCCTGCCAGGTGCTGTGGGGGTGATGGGGTGCTAGTTAGTCACCCCCAGGGAGTTGGATCTCCAGGTTAAGAGTGGTGGTTGTTATCTGGAGATGATTTTCAGCAGTTAGAAGTAAAGAAAATAGTCTAGATGTTACCAGAATGGTATTTAGGCAGTGGAGCTCTAACACTTTTGTTAGAAAATTCTACTTCTTGGCATATTTATTGTGATGTTACTTAATAGATTAACAATCTGGGACAGGGAAAGATAGTACACAGTGTTTGTTTATCTTACATGAGACCAACCCTGGTTTGGTCCCTGGTACCTCCAGGACTAACACAGAACATAGCCACGTGTGCCCCCACCAAAAGAATCCTATTACCAAGATTTAATGATTGATTTGTCATTTTTTTGTAGTACTGGTGGTACTGGGGATTGAACCCAAGCCCTCACACATTGTGCTGCACTTGTGTTGTACTACTTGGTTCTTTTTTGTTTTTTTGTTTTTTGTTTTTGGGCCACACCCGGTGACGCTCAGGGGTTACTCCTGGCTAAGCACTCAGAAGCTCAGAAATTGCCCCTGGGTTGGGAGGAGGGAGATTTGGGACAATGGTGATGAGAACGTTGTACTGGTGATGGGTGGTGTTCTTTACATGACTGAAACCCAAACACAATCATGTATGTAATCAAGGTGTCTAAATAAAATATTAAAAAAAAAAAAAGTAACCCCTGACCACTACTGGGTGTGCCCCCCCCCAAAAAAGGAAATTGCCCCTGACTTGGGGAGACTATATGGGATGCCGGAGGATCCAACCGTGGTCCGTCCTAGGCTAGCACTGGCAAGGCAGACACCTTACCTCTAGCACCACCACGCTGGGTCCAATGTGTTGTACTACTTGTGACTGTACTACTTGAGACTTGAGCTGTACTTCTCAGTTGCTGCCTTGCCCCATTTATTGATCTTTTAATAACATAGTTACTTGCCTGGATTATGCTGAGTGCTGATAAGAAACAGGTTGCTGGCTTTGGATGATGAGACCATTAAGAATATAAGTGGGTTGGAGCATTATGTATCCCTTAGTAAATGTGCATGGAAGTCATTTTGCCAAGTAGACTTTGGGCCAAAGTGACAGGACAATAGGTACATACATACATACATACATACAACAATGGGTTGCATACAACTGACCTATGTTTAATCTCTGGCTGCTTATATGGCTCTCTGGGCCCACCAGAAGTAATTTCTGAGTACCTGTGAGTACCACTAGTCCTTGAGTACCACAATCAAGTAGAGTTGGAAGACTCTGGAGGGAATGATACACTTTATATTGGACTTTTGAGAAGTAAGCGGAAATAGAAAAGAGAGGGTTCCAGGAGAGATACCATCCTATGAAGGATTAGTTTATGATCTAGAAAAAGACAAGTTAAATAAATGATTTGCTAATGGGGTGTGTTGGGGTTCAGAGATGTTGGAGGATCCCAAATTCTAACGACAGTTAGAAATCTAATTTTTTTTTTTTTTTGGTTTTTGGATCACACCCGGCAGTGCTCAGGGGTTACTCCTGGCTCCATGCTCAGAAATTGTTCCTGGCAGGCACGGGGGACCATATGGGGCACCGGGATTCAAACCGATGACCTTTTGCATGAAAGGCAAACACCTTACCTCCATGCTATCAAGTTCCTTGACTTTATTTTAGTATATATAGTTTAAGTCTTTGCAGCACGGTATTTGGCAGAGATACTAACGTGTGTGTGTGTATGTGTGTGTGTGTGTGTGTGCGTGTGTGTGTGTGTGTGTGTGTATGGTTATATTGAATTATTTTTGCTAACGGTTACCTTAAGATAATAGCTGAAGTCTCCAAGTTTTACACCAATTAAAATGGGTATTTGGGGGGACCAGAGAGTATAGCAGGTAGGATGCTCCCTTACCCTTGCAGCCGGCTGATCTGGGTTCAGTCCTTGGCAGCACAGATAGTTACCTGAGCACCACAAGAAGTGATCTCTGAGCACAGAGCCAGGAATAAATCCTGAAGCACAGCCAGATGTGACCCCCAAACAACAACAAAAATAATGTGATTTAGAGAACATAAAGATGATTTGACAGGTTGAGAACATGTTTTGCATGCTGTAGATATGGGTATAATCCCTGGACCACTACATGGTCCTCTGAATGCTGCTAAGGTGGTTCTCAAGCACAGAACTATTGTAGCCCCTGAAAACTACTAGTTGGCATGGCAGAAATGATATCCAAAAGCTACTGGACTCCCAGTGGTTCAAATGGTATGGCAAGAGCTTATTATGTCTCGCCCTGCACAGTATACTTATTCCCACTTCCGACACTGCTGGATGTAACCTTTATAACAATACTAAATACATAAAGCCAAACGTGTGAATCTCAGGTTTGAAATGTCTGTGAACAAACACTTGATGTGTGTTAGACTCCGAATTTGATCTTCAGCACCCATGTTTTGTTTTGTTTTGTTTTTCTTTTTTTTGTTTATTTGCTTTTTTTGGGGGGGGCACAACCGGCGGTGCTCAGGGGTTACTCCTGGCTATCTACTCAGAAATAGGTCCTAGCAGGCACGGGGGACCACATGGGATGCCGGGATTCGAACCAACCACCTTAGGTTCTGGGTCAGCTGCTTGCAAGGCAAACGCGCTGTGCTATCTCTCCGGCCCCTCGTTTTGTTTTTCAAAATGATTCTTCAACCATTCATCACCTTGCATTTCATGAGTAAGAAAACCAACTTGCTAAAAAATCTATTTAATTAGCAACAAACCAGAACTATAGTCTGATTCTGGTCTCAAATGCTAGTGTTCTGTCACCCAAGGCAGAAATATTCTGAATAAGTGATGTAAATATGATAAATGTCTATGTCGGTGCTGGAATTCTAGTTTATTCCAAATGTATACAAAGGTTTCAGTCTTTGCTTCCAGTGCATTCTAGGTGCCCTTTCTTTGCAAGAAAAAGTCATTTGGTGCCCAGTTGGAGATCTTCGCTAGCCTTTAGGATGGTAGGTCTTGCAGTAAAGTGAGACTTTTATGAGCCTTTTATAGTCCTTTGCAGATTTTTTTTCACAAGGAATGTATGAAAACAACAGTTGATTCTATGGTACTCCAGGAGTAGTATTAGTACCTTCCTAGTAATGGTGCCATCAGGGCCAAATGTTTACCAATGATATCTACTGTGTAAAAACTTTTAGACTGCTGAAATAATAGCAGGAATTATCATGTGCCAACCTCTAGGCTTGTGTTGTATATTATTTCTCTTTTGAGTAATCTCAGAATGTGGATGAATTAGGAACTACACTCTTCCATACTGAGGCTTAAGCTGGGATCAGGCTCAGTCACATTGTAAGTAGCATGGTGTGCCTGTAGCCAACTGGTGGTGCTCATGAGCCACTCCCAGCTCAGTGCTTGCATTTTGCTCCCAGCGGTGCTCAGGAAACTGTGTTGCTGGGAATGGAACCCAGGCCTGCCCCATGGAAAGCTTGTTCTTGGGCCATCTCTCCAGCCCAGGCCTTGTTTTTAAAATTAAATAAAGAGCTAGAGGAAGTTCAGAATGACTTCCCAGAAGTCTTTCCACAGCAGCCAAGAATATCAGAAGCCATCTGCCAGGTGCTCGAACCCTCCCAGATGCCCAAACACACACCATCAGTGAGACCAACCTGAGTTGTGATCAAGCATATGCCCTTTCTTGTCAGCAAGTAGCATGAGAGCATAAACTCCATGAAGCAGTGGGGAGTGACTGCCCAGCTTGCTGCATCTGTGTTGCTGCGAGCTCATGTCCACCTCGCCAGCTGGTAGGTGAAACAATCCTTTGGCGGACTGGACTCCACTCTGTAATGGGCCTGCTGTGGGCTTATGTTTGACAACACTGAAGGGCCACAGTCAGGCTATTTCAAGCCCAGCTGTCAGCTAATATTTTTCTAGCCAGGCTTTGGCTTCCCTAGGAAATGAGCATAAGGAAATGAGTGATTCCTTTGGCCAAAAGCCTTGACTACCTCCAAAATGCAAAAATGGATGCATGGCTTCAATCTGTAACTGAGAGGACTAGTAACAACACAGGAGAACCTCATAGGCCAATCAAATGAAAGAAAATTCTGAGCCACAGAATACTTCAGGTAATGAAGTCAGTCTTGGAAGAAAAGAAGGGTGGGAGAGACAAAGGAGGGAAAAGGGGAAGGAAGGAAGGAAGGAAGGAAGGAAGGAAGGAAGGAAGGAAGGAAGGAAGGAAGGAAGGAAGGAAGGAAGGA
>PVKC010045795.1:0-11368 GCA_004027635.1 Crocidura indochinensis | reverse complement strand
AATATGACTGTGTTTTTGAACTTGTTTACTTATTTATTTTTTGATTTTTGGTTTTTTGGTTTTTGGGTCACACCTGGCAGTGCTCAGGAGTTGCTCCTGGCTCTATGCTCAGAAATCGCTCCTGGCAGGCTCAGGGGACCATATGGGATGCCGGGATTCGATCCACCGAACTTCTGCATGCAAAGCAAGCGCCTTACCTCCTTGCTATCTCTCCTGCCCCTGAACTTGTTTATTTGGGCTCTATTAATTATCATGAAATTGGGATCAACTTATTAGAAAACTCCTTTGCCCTGCAATGCAATAGTGGCATATGTTGGGGTCAACTCAGGCAGGTGTATGCTCTGACCCCTGTAAGTGTGTTCTGGAACTCAGTTGAGTAATTTCACTTGAGGAATGTTTGGGGATGAGATTAGAACTCATTGGATCCTTATTATCAAATATTTTCAGATCTCTGGATTTATTTATTTATTTTTGGCTATGCCTACTATGCTCAGGGCTTTATCCTGGCACTGCACTCAGGGATAACTGCTGGGGGACTTTGTACCATATAGAATGCTGAGGATTGAATTTGGGTCAGCCATTTGTAAGGAAAGAGCCCTACCTGCTATACCATCATAATTTTTTAAGCTTCTATTTATTTATTTGGGCCATGTCCAATGGTGCTCAAGGGTTATCCCTAGCTCTGCGCTCAGGACTTACTCCTGGTGATGCTTGAGGACAATATGGAATGCTGGTAGGCCTCGGACAAAAAAATGCTTACCTGCTGCTTTTTTCACTCCACCCCTCCTTTAGAGAGTTTTAAATAGAAACAGAAAATTTGAATTTTTATATCAAATCTCCTAATTTCTTAATAGATTCAATTGCTTATGAAATTATTTCTGATTAAATAAAACATTCTGTAGTTTGCTACCTGCACTTTTTGATAATTGTTTTCAGATTTCAGGATAAACGTTTTTGGGCCACACCCAGTGATACTCAGGGGTTACTCCTGGCTATGCGCTCAGAAGTCGCTCCTGGCTTGGGGGACCATATGGGAAACCGGGGATCGAACCGCGGTCCGTCCTAGGCTAGCGCAGGCAAGGCAGGCACCTTACCTCCAGCGCACCGCCCGGCCCCTTGTTTACTCTTTTGATCAGATACTTGTTTACTTTTTTGATCAGACTTTCAGGAGACAAGTGATCCCAGGCACCATAGATTTTTTTCTTTTTTTTTTTTTTGGTTTTTGGGCCACACCCAGTGACGCTCAGGGGTTACTCCTAGCAGGCACAGGGGACCATATGGGAACCGGGGGATCGAACCGTGGTCCGTCCTAGGCAAGGCAGCAGGCACCTTACCTCCTGCGCCACCTCCCGGCTCCCAGATTTTTTTTTCTTTTAAATTTTGATCTTGTTTAAATTATAGGAAAAAGAACTTAAAAACTGAAAATTATATGTTTGCTAAAATTTTAATTTTGTATCTGTGAAAAGCTGCCATTTAAATGTTAAATATTCTGGTTTGATTTTTTTCTAATAAAAGATACACTTCTTTTTTTCCCTCTTTTCTTTTCTTTCTTTTTTTCTTTTTTTCTTTTTTTTGTTGTTGTTTCGGCCATACCCAGTGATGCTCAGGGTTCCTCCTGGCTATGCGCTAAGAAATAGTTCTGGCTTAAGGGACCATATGGGACTTCAGGGAAAAGAACCTCAGTGGTCTGTCCTAGGCTGGCATGCAAGGCTTACTGCTTGAGCCACCGCTCTGGCCCCGAAAAGATGCATTTTTGATGATCAGTTTATGGTGGAAATTTTTTTATTTTGCAAGGTCACTATTTCCTTAAATTCAAACATATTATCTTTATGTTTTTATGTAAACAGTATAAAAATAAGTACTTAAAATGAGTAAATGTGGTAATGTGACCTTGATACTTCCTAGAGAAATAAATTTATTTGTATTCAGTTATAGAAAACACTTTTTGATTTACAATCCACTGGGGAACAGTGCTTAATTTTATTATTTTATTTTATATATTGGTTTTTGGGTTATACTTGGCAGCACTCAGAGGTTACTCCTGACTTTGTGCTCAAAAATTGCTCCTGGCAGGCTCAGGGGACCTTATGGGATGCTGGGATTCGAACCACTGACCTTCCTGGGTCGGCTGTATGCAAGGCAAATGCCCTACTGCTGTGCTATTTCTCTGGCCCCATTGCTTAATTTAAAAAATCTGAGTTTTATGACATTTTAAGTAAGTGTTGGTGTATTTCTGTAATAATTATCAAGTTCAGTCATAAACACAAACCATAGGCGTAATTCAAAATGGCTCCAGGTATATAAGTCAATCAATCAAAGTAGTATTTAATTTATTAGTATCAGTGTTTTTCATTATAATCTTCTTGAAGTTCTTTCTTACGTTTTTGCATATTGATGTGGGAAAAAATAGATTTTGTTTTTATTTTTGTTTTTGGGCCACACCTGACAGTGCCCAGGGAATACTCCTGGCTCTGCCCTCAGAAAGCACTCTTGGCAGGGTAGGGGAACCACAATGGATATTGGGAATCAAACCCAGTCAGTCTTGGATCTGCCCCATGGAAGGCTAATGCCCTACAGTTGTGCTGTTATTCTGGCCCCAATCTCTGTGACTCTTTGGCCCAAACAGAGACTGTGAGATTGTGTGAGAGTTCATTTCATTATGCTATTTGCTTTTGATTTTGATAGAATAAATATAGTAACAAAACAAAATAATTTTAATATTCCAAGAAGTATATTTTTGGGGGATGAGCTCACATCTATTCCTCACTCTTTCAGACTTGTGGAACCATATGTAAGACCAGGGATTGAACTTGGGTGAGCCACTTGCAAACAAGTGCATTATCTGCTCATAAAGCAAATGCATTATCCAGCACAAGAAGTAGATATTTTTTTTTTGGTTTTTGGGCCACACCCGGTGATGCTCAGGGGTTACTCCTGGCTATTTGCTCAGAAGTCGCTCCTGGCAGGCACGGGGGACCATATGGGGAACCGGGGAATCGAACCGTGGTCCGCAGGCAAGGCAGGCACCTTACCTGCAGCGCCACCGCCCGGCCCCCAGAAGTAGATATTTTTAACCTAGAAAAAAATGGATGTGAGGAATGTATTTAGTTCTATCTCTTTTCTTCTTCTGATGTTTTGCATTTCAAACAACCCTCCGATTTTTTTCTATTAAAGTCCTCTCTCCAATTTTCTTTAGATGGCAGTTACCATAATGATACTGTATATGTCCAAGCTAAATAAACTAATTCACTTCCCTGATTTTGACAAGAAAATTCCTGTGAAGGTAGGTCATAACAGCTACCATGATGGAAAAATACTATAAAATTTCAAATTGATCTTATATTACATGATTCATTTTCAAACTCAATGATTCCTGCTAACACTAGATAGAAGCTTCTTAATATTTTACATCATCTGGACATCAAATATTGTGAAGCATGATCTACACATAGAATATTTTGTACTTCATGACTGAAACCTAAACACAATTATATCTGTAATCAAGATGTTTAAGTAAATAAAAATAATTGTCAAATAAAAAAAAAGAATATTTTGTACTTGAATAAATAATTCAAGTACAAATAAATTATTCATCACTAACTGGGTCACAAACATCTTATTATTCACTCTTTTGATGTTTATAATCATAATTTTCTTACTTTCTTTGTAATTTGTATGTAATCTTTAATTATATACTTTTGTTTTGCTTTAAGCCATACCTAGCAGAACTCAGAACTTACTCCTGGCTCTCTGCTTAGGGATCACTCCTGGTGGTACACAGGGAACAATATGGGATTTCAAGGATCAAATCCCAGTTGGCTGCATGCAAATGTCCTACCACTATACTATCTCTCTGGCCCTTTCTTTTTAAAACTTTTATTCAAGAAAATAAAATTCTATATATTCTTCTGCATCTTGTTGATTTTACTTCATATTATAAGATTTATCCACAGTGTCAGAGAGACAGCATGGAGGTAAGGCATTTGCCTTGCATGCAGAAGGACGGTGGTTCGAATCCTGGCATCCCATTTGGCCCCCGGAGCCTGCTGGGGGTGATTTCTGAGCATATATCCAGGAGTAACCCCTGAGCGCTACCGGGTGTGACCCAAAAACAAAAACAACAAAAAAAGATTTATCCACACTGTTATATGTAGCTGTATTGATTTATTTTTAGTACCTGAATATGCTAAATTTCTATTTTTCTCCTTATGGCAATTTGTTTTTAATTTGCTTTTAATTTAGATTTGTATACAAGTTTTCAAAAATATCTGGTAATGATAGTTCTCTTTATCAGTTAATACAACATTGAAAATGCATTTCCTTCTCTATTGTGGTTTTTTTCTTTTTCTTTTTCTTTTTTTCTTATATTTCTTTAACATGTAGAGTCACATGTTTCTTAACAATGTTTGGGTTAATAATGAACCACATATACAATTGTGGTGATTGTCTGCAGCCTAGTTACGGAAGTAGGCTATCCTACTTAGGTTCCTCAAACAGATACGCAAAGTTTACAAACTCCATTGGAAAGTTTATCCTTAAGTTGCCACTCAGACTATTAGTCCCTAATAGATAAGTCTATTTCTGCATTTCTCATGCCTATTAAGTGTGCTTTCTGCTCCATTAGCTCACAGCCTTAAATACTACAGCTTTATGAATGTCTTTAATCTAGTAGAACAAATCTTTACTCCTAGTCATTGATTCTTAATATTCCTATAAAGCAACTTTTCAAGTTTTAGGAAAAAAAACTTTCTGAGATTTTGAGTAGAATTGCACTGAAGCTATAAAGCAATTTGGGATGAATTGACATTTTTAAAGTATTTCATCTTTTAATACTTTGTACATAAAGTATTGATATATTCTTTAAATATATACTTAAGATATATCTCTTCTTTAATTGCTATCTGTAAATTATAAGCATATATGATTTTTCTTGAGAATTCAAACAGTTTTGTTAGATTTATGTGTGTGTGTGAATGTGTGTGTAGTTTATTATTGAACTTATCTTGAAAACATAGGCAGAACATTCCATGACAGTGAAGGCTAACGGCATCTTCAAAGATGAAACACCACTGGCCAATCAAATGAAAGCAAAGATAAACAAATGGGACTACATTAAATTCAGAAGTTTTCATACTTCAAAGGAAATAGTGACTAGGATACAAAGGCCACCCATAGAATGGGAGAAACTATTCACCCAATACTCATCAGATAAGGGTATAATAGCTAAGATATATGCAAGACTCTGATTGAACTTTACAAGAAAAAGACCATCTCACCCATCAAAAACAGGGAGAAGAAATGAACAGACATTTCCTCAAAGAAGAAATACAGATGGCCAAAAGGCACATGAAAAAATGCTTCATAGCATTAATCATCTGTGAGATGCAAATCAAAGCAACAATGAAGTATCATCTCACACCATAGAGACAAGCAGCCCTCCAAACAAATAAACTACCAGTGCTGTTGTGGATGTGAAGAAAAAGGGACTCTTATTTATTGCTAGTGAGAATGCAGACTAGTCCAGACTTTTTTAAAAACAATGTGGACATTCTTCAAAAAACTAGAAATTAAGCTTCCACATGACCCAGAAATACCATTCCTAGGGATGTATCCCAGAAACACAAAAACACAACACAGAAATGGCCTCTACTATGTTCATTGCAGCATTGTTTACAATAGCCCAAGTGTCAAACAACAGATGAGTGACTAAAGAACCTGTGCTACATCTACACAATGGAATACTACACAGCCATTAGGAAAAAATTACTTATACATGAATGATTTGGAGACTATTATGCTGAGTGAAATGAACTAGGGGAAAGGGATAGACACAAAATAATCTCAAACACTTGTGGAATATAAGAAAAATAGATAGTATGATAATAATATTCAGAGACAGTAGAGATATGGGTCAGGAGATCCAGCACAGGGTATAGGGCTTACCATAAAGAGCTATGAGTGCAGTTAGAGTAGAGAAGGGTTTATTAGTTCAATGATAGTTGGAACGGATCTGGACAAAAACTCGGTGCTGAATGGGGAGAAAGTGACATACAAGGCATCCCTCCATTTACAATAGTGCAAATCACAAATCACAGTGTCAGTTAGGAGGGAGGGAGGGAGGGAGGGAGGGGGAGAGAGAGAGAGAGAGAGAGAGAGAGAGAGAGAGAGAGAGAGAGAGAGAGAGAGAGAGAGAGAGAGAGAGAGAGAGAGAGAGAGAGAGAGAGAGAGAGAGAGGCAAATTGTTTGATCTAGAGACAGGCTGGGGTGGGGTGATGGGGTGGAAGGAAAATGGGAGACATCATTGGTGGAAAGGGTGCACTGCTGAAGGATGGTGTACATTGTATGACTGAAACTCAACAAGGAACAATTTTGTAACCATGATGCTTAAATAAAGCAATTAAAACAATAAAAAAGCTACATAATTTGAGGAGAAAGCAATGACTCAATGCACAGCATGTGGAGGCTTATAGTCCCAACCCTGCCACTGCCAGGTAGTGTGGCTTTGTGACCTATAACAGGTAAAGAAATTCAGAATTATTTGTTTACTGATGGGTGTGTGTGTGTGTGTGTGTGTGTGTGTGTGTGTGTGTGTGAATGTACCTATTTTACATGTGAAGGAGTTATTGGAGTTCTAACCAATATTCTTTTTCTTTTAAATTGAAGCTCTTTCCTTTGCCTCTCCTCTATGCTGGAAATCACATAAGTGGATTATCAAGCACAAGTAAATTAAGGTAGAGTACAAGATAATGATTGGTGGGAGATTTTTGATTACTCTTGATGATAGAAAGACCAAACTTGATTTACTTTAAGATACTACTTGGGCAACAAATAAAAGATGACAATGCTCTGTTTGTCCTTAGTGTGTAAAAATGTTATTTTTTACAAATAAAGACTAATGATATTAATAATGGAAACAATGAAGTAGAATTTTGAGCTTAATTTGATTTACTATTAAATTTAATATTTAGAAATGTTAAACAAGCTTTTCCTTTATGTTCCAGTTTGAATATAAAATATGAAATCTGTTGACAATAAAAATGGTATGCTCTCTTTAGAAAGATTAATTTATAAGGTGCCGGGCGGTGGCGCTGGAGGTAAGGTGCCTGCCTTGCCTGCGCTAACCTAGGACGGACTGCGGTTTCATCCCCCGGTTCCCCATATGGTCCCCGTGCCTGCCAGGAGTGACTTCTGAGCGAATAGCCAGGAGTAACCCCTGAGCCACTGGGTGTGACCCAAAAACAAAACAAAACAAAAAAAGATTAATTTATAAACTATTTATAAATACTTTTATTGCTGATTTTTATTTCATCACAATTTTAGGATATTTTTCCCCATCTGGTGTAGGTCAGGTTTAATATGAGGATAGATGAAATGACACCTTTTTGTGAAGCATTTTATTTTCTTTTGAAATTTGCATTTACTACAGGGTCCTTAACCTTTTTGTTTTGTGTTGGTTTTGGTTTTGGGGCTACACCTGAGAGAAGTCAGGGGTTACTCCTGGCCTTGTGCTCAGAAATTACTCCTGGTAGGCTTGGGATATATACAATTCATATAGAATGCCTGGGATCTTCTCTGGGTCAGCTGCTTTCCAGGCAAATGCCCTACTCGCTTAACTATTTTGTTAAAAAATCATTGTGAGGGCCGAAGCAAGTGGACAGGGGGTAGGATGTTTGCCTTGGATGTAACTAACCAGGTTCAATCCCCAGCATCCCATATGATTCCTCAAGTCCACCAGGAATAAACTCTGAATATTGTCAGATGTGGCCCAGAAACAAAAGCAAACAAAAAAATCATTGTGGAAAATAAAATAATAAGTCCTAGGGATGTGACTTCATGGTAAAGCATATGTGTTGAATGTCTGAGACCCTCATTCTGCCATCAAAACCACCAAGACTGTATCACCCCTGAGCACTGCCTGGGTGGCTCCTTGGCATTCAGCAACTAACTACAAAAAGGAAAGGAAACAAAATGGGAGTGGAGTACAACACTAGATATAAATACATCAATAACTGTCTATACAAAGGGTAACATAGTATGGGTGGAAAGAGGTAGCATAGGATATAGTAAACTAAGAAATTTTTAGTGACTTCCCTTTGATTTTTCTTCTATACATTATCTCTAAAGAGGCTTTACTTCTATTGTTACAGACAATATCGCCTCCCATCCCAGTTTATTGCATAATTGCTTGCCCTAAACTTGAAGGACAATATTGAATAGCTGCAGCAATAAGAGTGAACACCTAGTCTGTCTTTATCTTTGGAGGAAAACACTAAACTTTTCTCCACTTAGTATATCTTACTTGTTTGTAAAAAAGAAATCTTCTAAAAGTACTATTATTGAATGTAATTAAAATGACTTTCTTTTTTCTTTGCTTCCTTCTTAAAAAGTGGCTCTAAGCAGGGACCCGGGAGATAGCATGGAGGTAAGGCGTTTGCCTTTCATGCAGAAGGTCATCGGTTGGAATCCCTGTGCCCCATATGGTCCCCCGTGCCTGCCAGGAGCAATTTCTGAGCATGGACGCAGGAGTAACCCCTGAGCACTGCTGGGTGTGACCCCCCCAAAAAAATAAATAAAAGTGGCTCAAAGCTGTTTCTTTCTTTTTTTTTTTTTAAATTTTTTTTTAAAGCTGTTTCAATAAGACATCTTTAAGTGTGGAGATAAAATTCCTGAAAATTCTTCCTATCCCTACTCCTTGGTTGTGAAACCCCCTTCTCACTTCTGTGCAGTTCAGTGTCATGGAGTCTCTGGGGTTCAAAAGTGGGTGAACAGTTCCTACGAATTTTCTGAAGGCTGTAACTGTTACTTCAAGAAGTTTGGGGAGGAAATCATCTATAATTCTGTCCTCTAACGCATTATTTTCGATCTTAACTTTCAGTCCTTTTTCCATATAAAGAATGATATTGTTATTGTTATAGACATGTTACAATTTTGTATCTTCATTTTATTTAATATTTATTTCCCAATTATGGCAAAATTGCTTGTTATGAAGTGTTTTATATACATATATACACATTATGTTGCCTCAAATGAATTTATTAAAATTAATTTAATCGGATGAGGGGAAAGGAGGAGGGGAGGGAGCAAAAAAATAAATAAAATAAAATTAATTTAATCTATGCCTTGCCTAAAATTTATGTAGTTTCTCATATTTCTTCTAATGATGTTATTTCAGTGAATTTATGTGTGTGTAGATTTCCATTTCTTTTGATTATTACCTTAGAACAAAACTCCTAACAAGAATAGTAAGTTCCAAAAAAAAAAAAGGAATAGTAGATCCACAGTTAGAGCCACTATGACCATTGATATATAACGAAGGGTTCATATTGGTTGTGTTGTGTAGAAGTTTGCACAGTCTTCACATCTTTGGACAGTATGTTTTAAATGGTTAATGCATGGCATGAAATTATTAAATCTCCTTTCAGTATCAAAGATGATTTGTAAGTGGTATATGTAAGAATTAAGCAGATTTCTCATATATAATAAAAAAAGGTAGTGGATTTGCTAAAAATATAAAACATGTTCAGAGTTCTTAGTATTTGATGCTAATACTTTTGAATTTTTGTTTGACAGTTTGCCTATGTTCACCGTGCTCAGGAAATTTACTATTCCACTTACATTACTCCTGGAAGCCATCATACTTGGGTGATTTTTTTTCTCTCTAGTTCTATGATGCTCTCTCTTCTTTTATCCTGTTTTACTTTTACCAAATTCTCAACATCTAATCATTATTCCAAAGAATTGATTTGAATTGCCAATATCAGTAACTTAAGGACAGATGATTTATTTCGTTAAAAGCAGCTAGCTGCCTTCCATGATTCACTAAAAACTTAATGAGTAATTTTTATAATTTTAATTTTATACTAGATAGGTAATTTACATGCAATTGTAAAATACTACAAAGTAAAACCCACCCCTTGAATAGATGCAACTGTTTCCTATTTCAGATGTAATATACAGTGGAACACAAAAGAAAAACTATCCACATACATATACAGAATGAGTTCAGAAAAATAGAAAACCCATTCTAATACAGTCATTATATTATTCTAGATTTTTCCTTGAAAATTTTTAGAAGTAAAATTTGGATATGGCTCAACATTATAAATTCTTGTATTCAAAATTTGTCTTCACTTTTGGATTTCAGTATAAATTCTTAGCAATTGGACTAACCAATAGGAATTTTTGTATTATCATAGTAATAGAGAAATAGCTAATAATTATATTGAGAAAGAAGAGGTAAAAGAAATAATTATATTGCGACAACGGCTTAAATTAAAAGCAAATTTGGTTTGATTCACTTATTTTTAATATGCATTTCTGTTGTCTTTAAAGCATTACCTATTGTATATTAGTTTTTAAACAATATTATTATTGAGTATTGTTATTAAAACTGTAAATTATTTTTTATTTGTTGAACATTTAACTCATATTTTGCCTCTCTCCCTCCTCCTCTGTATCTGTCTGCTTTTGTTTCTGTTTCTCCATTCATTAATTTATTACAGGAAACAGTTTTCTTTGAACATCATTGTCAGTGTCTTTGCCATCATTCTTGGTGCTTTCATAGCAGCTGGGTAAGACTTTGGATTGTTTCTGCTCAATAGTTTCTTTGTATTTTTGACAATAAGCCAGGCCTGTTCTCATTTTCCATCTGTTTGCAATTGTACAGAGCAGCCACCACACAATTCAGTTGGTGTTTGTAGAATCCCAAAGTGTTCCTGTGAAAATTACACAGGCTTCAAAGATGTCCAGCACATTTCTGAAGATGTATAAAGAGAGAATTGGAAGATTTTAATACTTTTTTTCATAATGAAGTTATATTTAGTTATATTGCTAAATGTCTTCAATATGGGGCTCGGGAGATAGCATGGAGGTAAGGCGTTTGCCTTTCATGCAAAAGGTCATTGGTTTGAATCCTGGTGCCCCATATGGTCCCCCGTGCCTGCCAGGAGCAATTTCTGAGCATGGAGCCAGGAGTAACCCCTCAGCACTGCCGGGTGTGACCAAAAAAAACAAAAAACAAAAAAGCAAAACAAATAAATGTCTTCAATATAAAACTTTTTTTTTTTGTTTTTTTGTTTTTCGGGCCACACCTGTTTGATGCTCAGGGATTACTCCTGGCTAAGTACTCAGAAATTGCCCCTGGCTTGGGGGGACCATATGGGACGCTGGGGGATCAAACTGAGGTCCTTCCTTGGCTAGCGCTTGCAAGGCAGACACCTTACCTCTAGTGTCACCTCACTGGCCCCTCAATATAAAACTTTTACTTATAAAGCTGTCTGGTATTTCATTAAGAATAATAATAGGGGACTGGAGAGATAGCATGGAGGTAAGGCATTTGCCTTTCATGCAGAAGGTCAGCGGTTCGAAT
>PVKC010045794.1:0-11222 GCA_004027635.1 Crocidura indochinensis | reverse complement strand
AGAATCTGATTCTGGGATAACTGTGTCTAAGAAGGAGATATTGAAATGCTTCCACTCTTGCCAAAAATTCTGATTGCCACTTATATCATGCAGAAAGTCATAATTAATATGAAAAACAGCATTTAAAGGCATTAGCTCACAACTTTAATCATGAGTACTCTGAGCATGAGAATCCACTGGGAAAAAAAAACTCTTGGTTGAAAATTCCTTCATAGAAGATGCCCACTCTTGTGCAAAATAAAATATGTGTTTTAAGATCACTCAAGGAACTGGATTTCTAAACCCCACCCAACCTGGTCCGAAGAAGCAGGGTAGCAGGAAAGAAATAATAAATCAAGCTAGTCAGGAAAGTATAAGCATGGGGTCCATGGCCTTTTACCTTGTACTCTCTGCCTCGAGCCCCCAAAACTAGAACACCTCCTATTAAAACCAATTCCTAATACCAGGAGGCTTCAGGTCAAGAGAAAGACAAAAGTACATTTCAGTGGGCTTTTACATTTCAAAGGAAGAGGTTTAAGAAAGGATGACCTTGGGGGAACACCTTTGTCTGGGGTTGATACTGGATATTATCTTACACTCTTGGAGCCGATCAACGGAGCTGCACAATGGGTGCACACTGACAGAGGCTAGGAGAAGAGTACTGACTCCTAGCGGCCGGTCGGCACACAGACAAGCCAAATTAAAAGTGTAAAGAGCCAGATGTTGCTCGCGAGCCGCAGGTTGCCGACCACTGCATTATACCATACAGAAACCAGAAACAACAGAAACAGCTGTTTAGAGTGAATAGGTATGCAATAAAACTCTAACTACAAAGGCCTATAATAATGTCTTGATTTACTTGTCCATAGAACCAGTTGTAGAATATTATTGGAAGCCAGAGACTCCCACTGTAGTGATTACAAACAATATGTTTTAATGCCGTAATTTTACCAGGTATAAAATAACCTTTCAGTTTCTTTGTACACGGTGGTTCTTGGAAACAAAGGGTGGATACCCTAATTTTATGCCTCAGTATTCATCATGCTAGATACCATATACAGTGCTCAGTATAACAATGTTTCAATAAAATATTCCAATTTACCTATTTTCTTTTGTTCATGTCTTCTATTAGGACCTAAAGCATACGATCGTTTAGACTACTGAAACATTCAATGGTGCACCACAGACTATGTTGCAGGTATCACACATCGAATACGTTTTTGCAAATTTCCATTTCATTTTCTTCCTCTCTATTTTTCCTACTTCCTCCTTTCTTCTTTCCTTTCTTCCTCTCTTTCATCAATTTAATCTATATTAAATAAAGCCCACGCTGTCAGCCTCTCTTTAGAAAAGGAACCTGATACATAAGATGCGGCAGATGTTATTGCAGAGGGTAGCCACCTCTTCTAGTCCTCACTACTAAATTGCTTAGTACTCTAGAAGCAAAACCTATGAAATGCTCAAGCCACTATCTAACCCTGAAAACATCATTTAGTAAAACCCATCCCCACAAGGAATGAAGTCCCTAGGAATTGGAAAACCTTCCAACTCCGTCACACTGGCCCAATTTTTTTAACTTATTTTTACCATACTTACTTATTTTTCTTTTCTTTTCACTCTTATCAGTCCAGAATTGGCTATGTGCAAGGCAAATGCCCTACCACTGTGTTATCTCTCTGGCCAACAATGCAGAAACTTATTTAAAAAAAAAACTAAAAAAAAAAATCTGTTGAAGATGCAAATGAGCAAGTGGCATTGATGAAGGAGAGTGGACACTGGTGCAGGGTTGGTGATAAAATATCATGAATAACTTGTAATTTTATTCTGACATTATATATGTGATATATATTTAAATATATTTAAAAAATAAAATATCCACACACACATGTGCAGATACTCCCTTGTAACCCCAACCCCATTCTTTCTTTGTAACCTTACCCACAAGAAAGACCTGCCCATTTCTGGGCGGGGTCTTTTGACCTCAGGGGCAAAGGGGATTTTTCAGGGAGATTCAGCAAGAAAGATGGATGAAGATAAGGTATAATGCAGAGCAAGTTCAAGAGAGCATGCTTAAATAGGTTTAAAATAATAGGCCACACATGTGGTGACTAGGGCATGAATAAAGCTGCTATCTTCTGGAAACTGTTTGTGGATGATTTCCTCGCCTCTACCTAAATCTGCTGACCCGCCTGAAGGGGCTTGCAGACACAAGTGGCCTGGGTTGGAGGAGAAAGGCCCCTCCATCACCGTCCATCACCATCCAAGCCCATCCAAAGGGCTTTAATTCAACACTCCCTTATCACCAGAAAGCTCGAGTTTCTGTCCACACTTAAAAATTTTGCTTGCAGGAAAACTGTCCAGCTCTACAACTAATCCCCTTAAAAAGATAATGCTGCCAAATCTCTCCAGGTAGACTGTTTAGCAGTTATACTCTGAGAGCTCTCGGAATAGGAAGACAAGAAAGAGGTTTTAGAAGGTACAACAGGCTGCAGCCACATCCAACACTCTCTGACGGAAAGTCTGTCCAGCACCACATCTGAACCTTATCAAGCTGCCAAGTCAAAAAATTGTTCCAGCTCTATATATCCTGGACCACACAATTGTAACACCTCCACATTTCATAGTACTATCAACCTACTAGAAGCATAGCAATCCTGATGGATAGTTACATTAAAGTCCACCAAGCTCAGTAAAAATAAATCATAACAGGTAAGATTCAAATAGCACTTACCCAGCCTAATAAATCCTTAGACATTTAAGCAGTAACACTATTGAAAAAAATATCACAATTATTACAAACTGACCCCTATTTATCTAAGCTTTGATAATTCCACTTGTGTGTTATAACAAACAATATGAAATAAAATTGTGTGTAAGGGTCAGGTTAAGTAGGAAGCTGGAGACATTCGTGGAGGAAAGTTCACACTGGTGATGAGTTGGTGTTGGTTCATATAATGCCTGAAATAACCATATTACCGTTTAAGGTGTATAAGACGACTGGGTGTATAAGACGTCCCCCTAATTTTGCAGTCAAAACATAGGTTTAGGCCTATATTCGCTGTATCAGACAGAATGTTCCTGTGCTGAAACTGTACGTACCACGGTGAGCCAATCACAACAAGCAAAGGTTCAAAGGGTATACTGTAATAGACTTTCTCTCTGACTCTGGCCAATCTGAGCAGGTTTTTTACACTGTAGAACATTGTCTAATTTGCATGCATCAAAAGCCTGCTTGGATTGACTGAGTTAGAGAGGCACTCTGAGCAATCTTGCAGTGATTGGTGCAGGATCGAATTGGAAATTTCGTTTTGTGGCAATATCCAGCCAGTTCTGTAGACTTCCTCTGTTCATGAATGAGATGTAAACCAAATTGATAAAAATCATGTGTACACTGTACACACTGCTGGCAATCTCAATCTCAGGTGTGAGGGGACATGCCAAGTCCTCACCCTAGACTTGAAGCAACGCCTACTGTACCCATTATCCACAGTCACCATTTTCCAAGTGTCCTACTTTAGCACTCCTCTATGACTCTGCAGAGACACCAATCAGATCAAAATTGGTATCTGAGTATTTGGGTTGATATCATCAGGATTTTTATTAAAGTGAGTGTGGGCACCCTCCCCCAACCTTGTCATACTTGTGGATGCTCTGGCAGCCAGAAACATGCCTCACCAAAACTATATTACAAATACTGTACTTGTACTGGAATGTAATGGATTTATTGAAATAACATTTATTGAAAGAAAATTTGGGGAAATTGGCATATCTCACAATGGTGTGTCATTATGTCATTGTCTGAAGGTTTACTAAGATAATTAATGCTTAGTAAGCATTCCATTGTTATGTTTGTTGGGCTTATGTGACTTCTATGATAATTTCACACCTATGTTCAGGACTTCTAAGATCTATGGAAATGGGCCAATTAGCTCATATGGCAACAACAGTGAATCAGGAATGTGGCTGCCAGGACTGTGGAAGCACTGTGGAAGAAGTTAGATTTAGGGAAAGAAAGATGTCCTGTCCTGGTTCCAAAGAGTCCCTAGAGATGTCAACCACAAACCTGGCATATCTGAAATTTTATCAGATTGAAATACCTGTGTAGATTAATAAAAATAAAAAGGTGGTGAAACTGGACCATTGATGTGGCTGCAGCTGTAGGGTGGATTTGTGTCCGCAACTTCCAGAGTTTAAGCAGGACAGGGAACTTAACCGGCCCCATCCAGAATTCCCATTGTGGTCAAATGTGAGTTTGGTATATCCATGAGTTTTTGCTGCTAAGTTTTTCTGTCTTTTGAGAGTTATATGTGTTTGTGGTGCTTACCTTCTGAGCATACATGGTGGTCAAGTTTGGATGTGGGCCTGATTACAGGGTTAGAAGTAGCTGCAAAAATTAGTGGAAAGAGATGAAGCTGGGCAATGCATAAATATATATTTAGATTGTAAAATAACTTGAGTTCTAAATGTATAACAATCATGTTCCTGCATTTAGATATTTACATTATTGATTAAATGAAACAAAATTATAGAAAACTAGAACATAAATACAGGTAACTTGGCTTTTGTCTCAAACTTTATCCCAAAATAGGGGAATATTGTGAAAAAGTAACAATAGTGAAGCAATGCCTTGAAAAAATTCCCTCAAGAATGTTACCCATTGAAGTTAATTCTTGTGAATATGCAATACAGAAACTATCAAGTTGTATAAAACTTAGGAGCATTAGCATTTGAAGAACCCTGAAAATCTTCCATACTTTCCCTTTTAGCCATCTCTTATTTTTAGGCAGTTCCAATATGGACTTTGAAGGGACTACTACGGCACTACTTGATCTTCTACCTTGTCCTAAACCAAAAATTTACAACTCAAATTGGCACTCTCTAAAAGTGCCTGTCTCACTTTTTTTCTGAGCTGTCCGGCATAAGAATTACTCTTGTAATTGTGTTACCCAGAAATATACTATGAGTATTCTCTATGCCCAAATGAGGCTTTTTTAGTTCCCACCTGGGGCCACTCTCATTTTCTCTAAAGAAGACTTTAAAAGATGCTTGACTGCTTAAAATCATTAGTGAAAATAACTCACAGGAGGGTTTTAGAGCTAACATCGCTGAAAATGGCATCAGTTTCCCATCTGAAATCCTGTTTTCTGTGTTTTTTATTTCCTAATCCTAACCTACATGGTACTGTTTACCACCACATTGAGAATATAGAAATATATATATATATATTTTAGAGTAAGTTAATGTTTAATATTTTAAAGGTTTTATAAAATTACAGTCATATTTTAAAAGTGATCATAATTTTGTTAATGAAAATTTTAAAGATCTAGAAATGTTATATAAATAAGCATGGTATTTTATTAATGAAGTCATTTGCTCATTCTAATAGAATGTATAGCCTCACATATATATGACATGGACTCTACTACTGACCTACATCCTAAGACATTCTAATGTTTACTTTTAATTAGTGTTCCCAGACTTAGAAGTCACAAGCTCAAGACCTTCTAATGTTTACTTTTGATTGGTGTTCCCAGAATTAGAAAACTCACAAGTTAATTTATAGATTTTGCTCAGTAAATAACCAAAAGATTTTTGCCTTTTGTCTTTTGGTACTATGGTACTCTATTTTGTATCTAGCTACCATATTCTATCACTTTTTAATAGGTTTTTATTGAATCATTATTTACAATTTTGTTAATGATAGTTTTGTGCATATAATGTTCTAAAACCATAATTAAAACCAGATTGCCTGTTTCCTTTCACCAATGACACACAATTCAGTCCTATCTACCCACTACTCCAATTTTAGTAAATCCAATTCTGTAAGCAAGTTAAGATTCTTGTTGCATTTGATCATGCGTTATTTCCTTATTAGATGTTTCTCTATATCCCTTACATGGGATAAGTCATTCCATATTTGCCCCTATTCTTCACTCAGCATGATAGCCTTTCATTTCTCCCATGTAGTAGTAAAATGTATAATTTTGTCTTTTATTGCCAAATAGTACTCCTTTTTGCAGATATGGCACAATTTGTTTACTCACTTGTCTTTGGGTACTTAAGTTGTTTCCAGACCGTTGCAGTTGTGAATAGTGCTGCAATGAACATAGTAGCATAAATCACTTTGGGCCATGAGAATAGATGCCAAGAAATGGAATTTCTGGGTTTTATGGAGGCTAATTTCTTAATCTTTTGAGAAGTCTTCTTAACAGTATTCCATAGAGACTAAAGCAGTTGACATGCCTGCCAAAGGTGGATATGAATTCTTACACTAGAGCTCCTAAAAACCAGTGGTTCTATAAACATTCTTTAAATCAGTCTTTTGTATTTCTAGCTCTGAGATTACTAAATTAATTAAATAAATGCTGGTCATATGTTTTGTATATTTTCATGAGTCATGGATTTTGCTCTGCTGAAAATTCAACTTTTGCAATTTCACTTTTCAAATAAATCCTTAATACATGGTTGATTTTTATTCTCCTTTATTCCTTTATATATCTAATCTAGATATACGTATATACCATATGTTATATACTACTGCATTGTTTGATTAGTATCATATAAATATTGATAACATTACATTAAGTGAATGCATATTATACTTGACTAAAAATGTGTTTTGGGGCCAGAGTGATAGCACAGCAGGTAGGACATTTGCCTTAAACATGGCCTACTTGGGTTCAATCACAGGCATCCTATATGATCTCTTGAGCCTGCCAGGAATAATTTCTGAGCAAAGAATCAAGAGTAACCCCTGAATGCCATCAGATGTGTCCCCAAAACAAGATAAAATTGTGTTTTATATTCAAAATTTTAATACCAATTTATGAATACAAAATGCTTCTTATTTTAATCTGAAATTGGAAAAGTAACATTTCTTTCAGTCTAGAAACTTCTTCACAAGAATTTATTAGAAATATCAGATTCACATTTATTTACTAAATGAAAGTAAATTCACTTTCACTTTTGTTGAAGTCCTTGGAATTATAGAAATGATCAAATATAATGTAGGATTATATATTTCTTGAACATTTAAACCAATTCTTGTAAATTCTAGAAGTTATTCTTTCATAAGATTCTAAAATGTCTTTCAATTTTAGTCTATTTCAATTTTCTTCCTTTACCGCATAATTTAAGGCTTAAATGTAGTTAAATTTCATAATAAATGGAATGTAAGTGGTGTTTATAAATATAGTTAAATGTATGAAAACTTAATATTGGCAAGTATGTTACATTTGACATTTGTGTTTTTTTCTTGCTCTTAATTAAATTAATCACATATTTATTTATGGAGAAACTTGTAGGTGTCAGGAAATCCTGGTTTTACCTCAGTAGCCTGGTCCTAAATATTTAGACTAATCAAACTTTAGCTATGATGATAGTGAAATTTCTATTGTACTTTAGGATAGATATGGAAATGTGTTGATCTAGGAAATTTGAGTAAAAATGCATAGATAACAGAAGTCGAGAAGAAAAATAAGAGACCGTATTTATGAACTTTATGGCCATGTTCCTATACTTCAATATGATATCTGCCTTCTCTTTTTGTCCTCATTTTCTTTTCATTATTCTCCCCATTCATTCTTTCCTTTGTTCAATTATTCCTTTATCTTCTGATACTTTAAACTCTTTCCTAGTGCTTAAATGTAATTATCAAGTTCTTGTTCCCACCACCTAAGAAGGAAATTCAGACTAATGTGCCTCCTGGATCAGAAGCAGAGGTGTCCTGAGACTCATTTACAAGGCATTTATCTACAACAGAATGATGGCATCTGCTGCGGAGAAGAAATTGAAGCTACTGATAAATAGAGCAGTGCAAGACTTAATAGCTTTGCTGAATAAAAGAAAATGTTTGACACTGAAGGGTGTTTAGAAACTTGGACTGATAAGACCTTCACCCACATCACCCAGAAATCTTGAAGTAGCTGTTTGCCAGGTATTCTGACACTCTACCTTGCCAGAAGTTAGAGTATATTCAGAAGTTGGGGGAAATTCAGTGAAGCCAGGAACACTTTAAACAGAAAAAAACTCTACATAAGGGTTGTGTTGTGTTAAAAAGCAGAGATACAGAATTGAGAATAGGGCAAGAGTTTAATCGAATCTTCTATAGTGAGATCAAATTCAGTGTTTAAAAAAGGATATGACAACCCATTCCATTAAAACTGGACCCTTGTCAAATAAAATAACTCTCAAATAACCCTGGAATTGGTTAAAAACAATCCGCTACAGCTCAATTTTATGTTTAAATTGTTCACTTAGCAGTTATAGAAGCTAAAATTAAATTATAATTTATATATCTAATATAATATATAAATATAATTTTAATTATATAAGAACTCAAATTTAATTATAAAATAAGACACAAATCACTATTAAACATTCTTATTTCTCTGAACCTTAAATTTTTCCTTTTAAGACCCTGAAAAAATAAATTACTTAGTTCACTTTTCCAAAGGATAAACTGCAAACCTTCAGACTTCTCTGACCTTGATCTCTTTCCTCCAGAACTTCAGTGAGAAATTAAATGGCTGCTAGTTTCTTAAATATAATCACTAAAACCGTATTATAGGGGGAAAAGCATTGACCTAAATTTAAATATCAGTTTCTTCATATATGAGCAATGTGTATATTATCTAACCATTTAATACCTTAAGATAACTTTATTTGTTTCAGAAAATGATAATATATCTCATAACGCCTACCTGAGGGTTATATAAAAGAAAAGTTATGTGAAGGCAGTAAGATGCACTAATAGACTGTGCATTCTTATGTATTCTACTTCCATAACTTCCTTCTTTACCTTTAACCAGTTTCACTTATTTGTTCAGCATGCAAGAATTCCTGTATAGTTCCAATTAAAAATCTCTTTATTTATAGAGGTTAACACAGCAAATGTACTATAATAGGGATCTAATGTATGAGTATATTTCTTAGTTCATTAAACACCATGAGCAACAGTATTGTGAAATAAACTCTGATAGTCTCCATATGTATAATAATGACAATAATAATTTAGTCCACTCAGAAAACAAGAGCATATAACCAAAGTTTATTTTATTCATTAGAAAATTTATCTTAGTTTACAACTTTACATTATGTCCAACTCTGGGATTATAGTGTTGAAAAAGAAAGGCCTGGTCTTTACATGAGTGATGCAGTATTTCTTTTTCATCTCTTTGGTTCGTCCTTGTAATATAATACCCTGGTCAATATAAATTACATGATAAAGGTATTATTACATTGAATAAATAGTAAAGTCAAAAGCTTTAAACTGGTTTATTCATTAACTTACTAAGGTCAGTAGGGACTCTCTTTTTTTTCCTTTGCTCTACTTTACTTGAATTATACTATGTGACATTAAATTGCCCTCAAATTTATATGACTACTAAAATTACATGCTTAGAACTGGAGCTATAATGCAAGGGTTAAGTGCTTACCTTCACTGTAGGTTACCATGATTGGAGTCCAAGTACCATATAAGATTCATTCACTCCCAAGCACTTCTAGAAGTTATCCCTGAGCACAGAGCCAGGAACAAGGCCTGAGCACCTGACCCAAATCCTTTCATTCCTACTAAGATTACAATTTTCTTTCAATGCAAAGGAAACAATATTCCAGAAGTTCCCAGCTATTTTCTCCTATGTTTCACTGGTTTCAGTAGAATTGGACTCACCCATGTAACCACCCTTGACTTAAAGTGTGGATAGGGGATATATTTAAAATGCATCATTATGTGATTTTTGTCAATCATCATATAATCTAGATGATGTAACCTAAAAAGATAGACTGTAAAATTAACATATACTATGGTCTTTCATTAATATGTATGCCATTATGAGAAACCTGATAGTACAATAAATGAGATATACTTATTAGGTGAGGGCCACATATTGTATTTGTACCCATTTTGTTACTTCACTTCAAAATAAGTTATATGTAGTGTTCATAGGAATATGTTCATAGTTTTTATTTGTACTATAGTCTGGCCCCTCCAATTGTCTGAGGAACAGTAAAATGGCCCCCTGTTTAAAAAGTTATAGGACCATTCTAAATCATGTGCTATCTTCTTGAGACAATAACACTAAAATATTCAGAAGATGAAAATTAATCTGAAGCTCATGATTTCAGAGAAAACATTACAGGCATTTATTATACCTGGTGTATTTCAGAGGGGAAGAGGGACTGTGATGTTAGAAGGTAACAACAACGAGGTCATGTCAATATTCTAAAAGAGCTTTCATTCAGGTTGGCAGTGTTGCAAAGATGACTTTTAAAGGTTGAAATGTAAAATTTTGTGCTGCTGAACTTGGAAGAAATGTGTGTAAAGAATGGAGAATATCACTTCACATTTAGTTTTGGAATAATTTAATAACCATAGTGAGTTATATAGCCAAGAAAATATATTTACAAATAAATGTTAGAGTCACTATCACTAAAAAATCAAAGCATAATATACTCAATATTTTATTCATTTAGAAAATGAACAATAGTAGTAATAAAATCATGTGATAAGCATCTATAAATGAAGTAGATATTGATTTTATCAGTTGGTTTCTAACCTGATGATATACATAAGAACCACATAGCCTGCATTTTTAAAATGCACATTTTTATAATTTTATATTTATTTTTATTGGGGGTTATTACCAGAATAATGCTTGAAGGACATTTATGTAAAAGTGCATTGTATAAGGGGGTAGCAGATATCAAACTTGTCCTCTCACATGTAGAGCATGCACTATAGTCCTTTGAACTATTCCGTTAGGCTTCTGAAATAAAAATATGGGGAAGGGGTTGGGCAATACCCAGTGCTGCTCAGATCTTATTTATGTTTCTGTGCCCACATGTCACTTCTGGTGGTACTTGGGATACCTTATGCAGTGTTGGACATTTTTAAATAAAAATGTTTAATGTAGCAATTTTAATTCCATGATATCAGAGAGCCTAAAATTTTTTCTTTGAAATCAATAGTTTAGTAATCATAGTACAAAAGAAAGTGAGATTCACCAAGGTTAATGCAGTTAGACTATACACTCCTTCAAGGAGTGTACACCAGGTATAACAAAAGCCTGGACTAATTTTCTACTTTGGCAATATTTAAAGAGTTTCAAAAATCTATTAGGATAACATGGGTCTTGATTTCTTTATTGCTCACTGAAGTGTATCCATAACTTAAGTATATTGTATAAGATATATACTTATGTAGTGATATAAATAGGTTAGAGAAACAATAGAAATGAGAT
>PVKC010045793.1:0-11352 GCA_004027635.1 Crocidura indochinensis | reverse complement strand
AGTTTTTATCTAATAGAGATTGGAGCACACAAATCTTGTAGTACAATGGGACCTTACACCCTGAACATTTATATAATGACCTGACACACGTCTAAGAAGACTAGGCATTCTCCATTGACCCATGAACCAGGGAAGCTATATACGAAACATCCAAGGTTTTTTATAACAACATCTGGAAGCAATCCTCTACCGGAGAAGACCTTAACACTGCTCTGACATCGACCTGCTCAAAAGAGACCTCCCTCAAGACTAAAAAGACTTGACAACAGCAGTTACCTGCTTACAGGACAGGGTCTCTTCATTGCTCTTTAATTGTGAGATGAAACTAGAGGATGTTCCGCACCATCCTGACTGCCAGGATCTTTAATATAGAAACATGATACTAATAACAGAGATTGTGTAAAAAATAAAAGAGTATTGACACTACAGACAATGACTTGGATTGGACAAACTAGTTTGCCTGGAGCCTAAGGTTGGTCTTATGCCAGGAAACTTTAGGGGTAGGGTCTCCTTGTAGTTAGGCAAAGGCTTTTCCTTTCCATGTCCCTCATATCTTGGTGGGCCTATGCCAACAATAATTCTCACTCTAACACCGTTTTTACTGTTCTCCTTTGACTCTAATTCTTATTTTTTTGTTTTTTTTTGGGGGGGGGGGGGGGGGGCACACCTGGCGGTGCTCAGGGGTTACTCTTGGCTATCTGCTCAGAAATAGCTCCTGGCAGGCATGGGGGACCATATGGGATGCCGGGATTCAAACCAACTACCTTTGGTCCTGGATTGGCTGCTTGCAAGGCAAACGCCACTGTGCTGTCTCTCTGGGCCCCAAAGTAGACAACCTCATTCTCTTTTTTATTTTTTCTTATCTTTTATTTGGGGAGGGTCACACACAGCAGCGCTCAGGGGTTACTTCTGGCTCCAGGGCTCAGAAATTAATCCTGGCAGGCTCAGGGGATTCGAACCAAGAACCATTTGCATGAAAGACAAACGCCTTACCTCCATGCTATCTCTCGGGCCCCTGACTTTAATTCTTAAGAAAAACAACCAACTTAAACTTTTGAGGTTAACTTAAACTAACATGCATATGCATGGAAATGTAAAAAAGTACTATGCCTTCAATGTTCAAGGAGTTACATAAGTTTTATGGCTTTAGATTGCTTTGTGTGCTGCTAAGAAATAGTATGTATTACAATCTGGGGATTGAGGGACAAAGCAATTGTACATGAGTTCTGTTTTATTTTTCTTAATGTTCTTTGGCTGAAAGTTCAAAGTTAAGATATCAGCAAGGGGACTTCTGAGAATTCTGTTTATGGGTAATTGTTCTTTCACTGTAACTTTACCTTGTCCTCTTTCTTTGCATCTTTGTACTCATAATTAAAAATAAAAAATAAAATAAAATAAATATATTATAAAAAATAAAAAATAAAAATAAAAAATAATTTAAATATTTAGATTTTAGAATAGAATTTAGAATATTAGAATTTAGAATATAGAATTTTAGTAAATAATTTAGAATTCCAGGATAGGATTTGGTTTTAAAAATTCATTATTTTGGGATAGAACTTAGAATTTGAGAATTTAGAATTTGGTTTTTACAGTAGAATTTAGAATTTTCATTGATAATTTAGAATTTATGAATATAATTAAGTTTGTTAAAATTAGGAACTTTTGAATAAAATTTAGGTTTTTAAACATTTAGAATTTTAAGTATTTGGAATTTTTGATTAAAATTTACAATATTAAATATTTGAATTTTAGAATAGAATTTAGAATCTTAGAATTTAGAATATAGAATTTTAGTAAAAAAAACTGTATGGACTACAGGTACAGGTGGGGGTGAGTTGGGAGGGAGGGAGATTTGGGATATTGGTGGTGGGAAAGTTGCACTGGTGAAAGGGGTGTTAAAAAAAGTTAAAAAAAAAACATATAACAAAATCAAAAGAGAAAAGAAAAAATAAGGCCTCCAAATTCTTACCACAGGCTGTGTTCTTCACACTGACTGTATAGAAAGAGGAGGTACAGTAAATGCACACCATATACACCACAACCCAGACCCTTTCCTGGTCTGTGTTGGGAATTTGGGGACAAAAAAAGAAGTTAGAATATAGAATTTTAGTAGAAAACTTAGAATTTAAGGAATGAATTTAGATTTCTAGAATGGAATTTAGAATTTTAGAAATTCAGAATTTTGGGATGCGATTTAGAATTTGAGAATTTTACAATAGAATTGAGAATTTTCAAAAAAGAATTTAAAATTTTTGAATAGAATTAAGTATTTTTAATATTTGTAATTTTTGAAAAATTTAGGTTCTTAAATATTTATAATTCTAGAATAGAATTTAGAATTTTAGGATTTAAAAGATAGAATTTTAGTAGAGAGTTTAGAATTCCAGGACAGACTTTAAATTTTTTAGAATACAATTTAGAATTTTAGAATTTAGAATATACAATTTTATTAGTGAATTTAGAATTCCAGAATAAAATTTAGATATTTAGAATGGAATTTAGAATCTTGGAAATTCAGAATTTTGAGATAGAATATGAGATTTTAGAGTTCTGGTTTTTACAATAGAATTTATATATTTTCAAAGAAAATTATGAACTTTTGAATAGAATTAATATTTTAAATATTTGTAACTTTTGAATAAAATTTAGGTTTATAAACATTTAGAATTTTAGACTAGAATTTAGAATTTTAGAATTTAGTATATAGAATTTTAGTAGAGAATTTAGAATTCCTGGATAGAATTTATATTTTTAGAATAGAATTTGGAATTTAAAAAATTTTTGAATTTGGGGATAGAATTTAGAATTTGAGAATTTAGAATTTAGAGTTTTACTACAGAATTTAGACTTTAAAAATATTTGGAATTTTTTAGTAGAATTTAGAATTTTAAGTATTTGGAATTTTTGAATAAAATTTAGAATTTTAAGATTTTAGAATTTAGAATGCAGTGTAGAATTTTAGAAGAGAATATAGTATTTTAGAATTAAGATTTTGGTTTGAAGAATAGAATTTATAATTTATTATTTTTGTTTTTTAATAGAATATCAAATTTTAGAATAAAATTTAAAATTTTATAATAGAATTTAGTATTTTAGAATTTAGAATTTTTAAGATAGATAGAGAATAATGGACATTAAATAATTTAGAATTTTAAAATATTAGAATTTTGATTTCTAGAAAAATATTTAGACTATTTGAAATTTGAGAGCTTAGACTGAGTTTTTCATTTGAACTACTAAGTGGAATAGACATACTACTTCAGTATGGAGTTTTCTGATTTCCTGTGTGTGTGTGTGAGTGTGTGTGTGTTCTCATTTTCTGGATATCTTCTCTCTTTAAGTTCTATGAGAATCCTCCATGTGACTACTTTAAACTCCTTGTTGAAGAGTATGACTTTTTGCTTGGTAAATTCTGGATCAACAGAGCTGTCATCTTCTCTGTCTATGCATGCTGTTGTCCTGTTTTGTTTGTCCATTGAGACGCTTGTAGTGTTGCTTTTACTTCATGTCCTGTTGTGGTGCATGGGCAAGAATGCGATAAAATGCAGGGATGCAGAGGCTTTGAATGACAACAGTTAGGAGATGGTACAGTCTTGAGGACTGGGACCTCTTACTTGGCTGGTGAACATTGATGAGAATAGGATCGAACATTAAGAAGATTAAGTTTGCTGGGGTCTTCCATAGCAATATGCTGCTGTGATCATGATAAATTTATAATTTTAAAAATAATGATTTTTAACTAGACTTTAGATTATTAGAACAGAATTTAGAAATCAGAATTTTAGTAGAGAATTTAGAATTCCAGAACAGAATTTATAATTTTAGAATAGAATTCAGAATTTTAGAATTTAGAATATAGAATTGTATTAGAGAATTTACATTCCAGGATAGAATTTATATTTTTAGAATGGAATTCAGAAATTTAGAAATTCAGGATTTTGGGATAGAATTTAAGTATATAGGGATTTTGTTTTTTCACTAGAATTTAGAATTTTGAAAGACAATTTATAATTTTAATATAATTAAGTATTTTAAATATTCAAAATTTTTAAATAAAATTTAGCTTCTTAAACATTTAGAATTTTAGACTAGAATTTAGAATTTTTGAATTTAGAATATAGAATTTTATTAGAGATTTTAGAATTCCAATAAAGAGTTTAGATTTTTAGAACAAAATTTAGAATTTTAAATATTTACAATTTGGGGATAGAATTTAAATTTGAGAATTTATAATTCAGAATTTTACAATAGAATTTAGAATTTTAAAAAAGAATTTGGAATTTTGAATAAAGTTTAGAACTTTTAGTATTTGGAATTTATTATTAAATTTTAGAATTTTAAATATTTAGATTTTAGAATAGAATTTAGAATCTTATAATTTAGAAAATAGAATTTTAGGATAGAATTTAGAATTCCAGGATAGAATTTAGATTTTTATAATGGAATTTAGAATATTAGAAATTCAGAATTTTGGGATAGAATTTAGAATTTGAGATTTTATAATTTTACAAAAGAATTTAGAATTCTAAAAAATAATTTAGAATTTTTGAATAGAATTAAGTATTTTAAGTATTTGCAACTTTTGAATAAATTTAGGTTTTTAAACATTTAGAATTTTGTAATAGAATTTATAATTTAGAAGATAGAATTTTAGTAGAGAATTTCAAATTCCAGGATAGAATTTATATTTTTAGAATGGAATGTAGAATTTTAAATATTTAGAATTTTGGGATAGAATTTAGAATTTGAGAATTTAGAATTTTATAACAGAATTTAGAATTTTTGAATGAACTTAGAATTTTGCGTATTTGGAATTTTTGATTAACTTTTAGATTTTAAATCTTTAGAGTTTTAGAATTTAGAATATAGAGTTTTTTTAGAGAGTTTAGAATTCCAATATGGAATTTATATTTTTAGAATAGATTTTGAAATTAAAAAATTTGCAATTTAGGATAGAATTTGAAAATTTACAAACATTTATAATTTTAGAATAGAATTTAGAATTTTAGAATTTAGAACATAGAATTTTAGTAGAGAGTTTAGAATTTCAGGATAGAATCTAGAAATCTAGATTTATACAGTAGAATATGAAATTTAGAATTTTTTGAATTTGGGGAAAGATTTTAGAATTTGAGATTTAGATTTTAGAGTTTTACAATAGAATTTAAAATTTTCAAAACGATTTGGAATTTTTGAGTAGAACTTAGAAGTCTAAGTATTTGGAATTTTTGAATAAAATTTACGATTTTAAGATTTTAGAAATTTAGAATACAGTGTAGATTTTTATAAGAGAATTTAGGATTTTAGAATTTAGGATTTTGGATTGAAGAATAGAATTTATAATTTATAATTTAGTATTTAGGTTTTATAATAGTATATCGAATTTTGGAATGAAATTTAAAATTTTATAATATAATTTTCTTTTTTAGAATTTAGAGCTTTAGAATAGAATTTAGAATTTTAAGTTTGAATAGAGAAAAATGGTCTGTCCCAAGTGCTGGAAGACGTGCGGGCGGAGTGAGTGAGTGGAGGACCCGACCTGCTCTCCTCTGGTCCCAAGTGCTGGAAGGCGTGCAGACGGAGTGAGTGAGTGGAGGGTCAGACCTGTTCTCTGCTGGTCCCAAGTGCTGGAAGACGGGCGAGTGAAGTGAGTGGGTGGGCCGGACCTGTTTGCCTCTCATACCAGGACCAGGAAGGTGGGTCTGGCTGAGTGAGTGAGCCAGTGAGTGGAGGGGCTGGACCTGTTAACAGCCTGTCTCAGGTGCATGAAGGCGGGAAGGCGGATTGAGGGAATGAAGGGTTCCTGGATCAGAACACTGCTGTTCCCAGGTGGTGGAATAGGAGTGAGGGATCTAGCACAGCTGAGTCCTACTCTACTGTGGCAAGGACCTAAACTGGACTGTCTGGCAATAAGAGGAGGATGACAGAACAACTCAGCCTTTATTGGAGGTTGGAAGAAGGTACAAACCTTGGCCACCTCAGACAACATATATTCCTACAGCTGTAATCCAGAGAAGGCACCCAAGATACATGTGGCAAAAGCGTGCTAAAATTGGAAGGCACTACCACATCAATAAATGCAAAGAAATATGGGTAAACTAAGGAGGAACCTAACCTCTGGAGATAGAGAGAAATCCTAGCAAGTTTCCAGGCCCACCACAGCACACAGATCCATTGAAAGAAAATATAAAAGCAGCCACGAGAAAGAAATGGAAGCCATTATAAAGGAATTGAAAGAAACTCTAACAACCGAATACAAGAGTTCCATGAATGAGCAAATCGGCCAAGTTAAAGAAGGACTGTCAAAAGATTCCATACAAAAGGAAGGAAACAAGTTAAAAGAAACCATAACAAGCCAAATGAGCAGGATCGCAAAGATGGAGAAGCATATTGAACAACTCAAATGAAAACTGCAAACAAAAGACGACCACAAAATCAGCGAGGAAATAAAAGGCAAAGCACTGGAAGGAAAATTCCAGTATCTAATGAAAAAAGACAAAAGAAATAACCTAAGAATTGTGGGTATACAAGAAGGGGAGGAAATAGGGAAAGGGGAAGAACAAGTAGTAAGGGAAATAATAACAGAAAACTTTCCCAAACTCTGGAAAGAAGATTCAGTGCAAATCCAGGAGGTGAAGAGAGTCCCTAATAAATTAGACCGTAATAAATTGACACCAAGACATATAGTAGTCCAAATGGCAAAAATCAAAGAGAGAGATGATCTCCTTAAAGCAGTAAGGGAGAAAAAAAACCTCAAATAAAAAGGAAGGGACATAAGAATCAAACCAGATCTCCCATTCGAAATAATTCAAGCAAGAAGACAGTGGAATGGCATATTTAAATTCCTTAATGAAAGAAATTTCCAACCTAGGGTCCAATATCTAGCAAAACTCACATTCATATGGGAAGGCAAACTAAAAACATTCTCAAACATAAACAAACTTGCATTATTTGCGCAAACAAAACGGATCCTAAATGACCTACTCAGAGATGAATTACACAATGCAAACCCCTGATTGTAACAGTAATGACCCTGCACAACAAACTGCACGACAGTCCTCTCTGTCAATAATCTCCCTAAATGTTAACGGACTAAACTCTCCCATTAAGAGACACTTAGTAGAAAACTGGATTAGAAAGCATAAACCAGACTTCTGCTGCCTGCGAGAAACACACCTACAACTACAGAACAAGCACAGGCTTATAATAAAAGGATGGAAATTAATTATTCAGGCTAATAGAAAATAAAAAAAGAGCAGGGACAGCCATTCTTATATCAGACCAAATTCCATTCAACCTCAAAAAAGTGATAAGGGAGAAAGAGGGACACTACTTACTGATCAGGGGAAACACTAGATCAAGAAGTACTAACCCTGGTCAATATTTATGCACCTAATGTAGAGCCAGCAAAATATGTGAGGCAACTGCTTTCAAACCTGAAGAAACACATGAAGGGAAATGTGATAATTGTAGGAGATCTCAATACTCCACTATCACCACTGGACAGATCCACCAAACAGAAAAACAGCAAAGACATAAGAGCCCTAAATGAAAAATTAGAAGATCTAGGGCTAATAGAATTTATAGGACCATCCTTCCCCAGAAAACAGAATACACATTCTTCTCAAGCCCACATGGAACCTTCTCCAGAATAGACCATATCCTAGGATACAAAACTAACCTATATAAGATCACAAATGCAAGGATCATTAGAAGCACCCTATCAGATCACTATGCAACAGAGTTCAAAATTGAATACAAGAAGAAGCAATGGAGAAAAACTAATTCCTGGAGATTAAGCAACATGCTGCTCAACAACTGCTGGATCAAAGAGCAAATCAAGGAAAATAAAAATATTCCTTGAGACAAATAATAATGAAGATACAACCTGTCAAAATCTGTGGGACACAGCAGAAGCAGTAATTAGGGGGAAACTCATAGCAATTCAGCCTATGTCAAGAAACAGGAAAATGACAAAACAAACAGTTTAAAGGATCACCTCAAGGAATTAGAACAACGGCAGCAAAGAAATCCAACCACAACCAGAAGGCAAGAAATAATAAAAACCAGAGCAGAAATAAACAACTTAGAAACTAAGAAAACAATACAAAAAATCATTGAGACCAGGAGTTGGTTTTTTGAAAAATAAACAAGATAGATAAACCACTGACAAAACTCACCAAAAAAAGAAGGAAAACACCAAAAATCACTAGGATCACAAATAAAAGGGGAGAGATTACAACAGAACCACAAGAAATACAACATATATAAGATCATATTATGAACAACTATATTCAGTTAGGCTAGAGAACCCAGTAGAAATCAACAGAATACTGGAAAAATACCATCTTCCAAGACTGGATAAAGAACACCTAGAAAGCCTAAACAGACCAATCACTACAGAGGATATTGAAGAGGTAATTAAGAAACTCCCTAAGAACAAAAGTCCAGGTCCAGATGGATTTACAGGGGAATTCAATCAACCATTCCAAGAAGACTTACTACCACTTTTCCACAGTCTCTCCCAAACCATCGAAGAAACAGGAATCCTCAACAACTCCTTTTATGAAGCTAATATCACACTCATTTCCAAAGATGGCAAGGATACCACCCAGAAAGAAAAATACAGACCAATCTCACTAATGAGCAAAGATTCTAAACAAAATTTTAGCAAATTGAATCCAGCACTTTATCAAAAAGATCATACATCATGACCAAGTGGGTTTCATCCCAGGAATGCAAGGTTGGCTCAACATATGCAAATCAATCAACATCATACATCACATCAACAACAAGAAAAATAAAATCCACATGATCATATCAGTCGATGCAGCGAAGGCATTTGACAAAATCCAACACCCTTTCATGTTGAAAACACTCAGCAAAATAGGGTTAGAGAGAAAAGGTTCTCTTAACATAGTTACAGCTATGTATGAAAAGCCCACAACCAACATTATCCTTAATGGAGAAAAACTAGAAGCATTCCCACTAAACTCAGGAACCAGGCAAGGTTGTCCACTCTCTCCATTCTTATTCAATATAATCTTAGAAGTCTTAGCAATAGCAAACCAACAAGAGTCGGGCATCAAAGGAATCCAAATTGGGAAAGAACTCAAACTATCTCTTTTTGCAGAAGATATGATGATATATATCAAAAGCCCTAAAGAGTCCACAGTAAAACTCCTAGAAACAATTAACCAATAGAGCAAAGTGGCTGGCTACAAAGTCAATACACAAAAGACAGTAGTGTTTCTCTACACAAATAATGAAGTTGAGGAAAGAGAGAGTAAAAATACAACTTCATTTAAAATAGTATCAACAATATAAAGTACCTAGGAATCAACCTTACAAGGGAAGTGAAGGACCTATACCAGGGAAACTTCAAAACACTCCAGAAAGAAATTGAAGACGATCTAAGGAAATGGAAGAACATTCCATGCTCATGGGTAGGTAGAATCAGCATAGTCAAAATGACTATCCTACCAAAACTACTATATAGATTTAATGCAATCCCGATCAAATTCAGACAGAATTCTTTCAAGAATTAAAAGAATCAATCATAAGATTCATCTGGAACCACAAAAGACCCAGGATAGCCAAACACATACTAAAAAACAGGAAGCTGGGTGGCATCTCCTTACTTAACTTGAAGCTATACTATAAAGCCACAGTGACCAAAACAGCATGGTACTGGTACATGGACAGAGCCTCAGACCAGTGAATTAGAACAGAATTTCAGACATAAACCCCCAGATATACAATCAACTAATATTTGACAAAAGAGCCAACAACATGAAATGGAATAAAGAAAGTCTTTTCAACAAATGGTATTGGTACAACTGGAAAACCATATATAACAAATAAAAAATTGACCCATACCTCACTCCTTATACAAAAATCAACTCAAAAATGGATCAAAGACCTCAAAATTAGACCCAAATCTATAACGTTTATAGAGACTAAAATAGGTAGAGCACTTGAAGACTTATATATCAGAAAGGTCTTCGAGGACGGAGCACCAATGACAAGATCTTTAGTTTCAAGCATAAACAAATGGGATTGCATCAAACTAAAAAGCTTCTGCATGGCAAAAGAAACTGTACTTAACACAAAATGACAGTTAACTGACTGGAAAAATCTTTTCACTCAACATATCAGATAAAGGACTGATATTCAGAATATACAAAACACTCAGAAAGCTGAGCCTCCCAAAACCAAATAAAGCCATAAATAAATGGGAAGATGAAATGAATAAATATTTCTCAGAGGAAGACCGAAAGATGGCCAACAAACACATGAAAACATGCTCACCTTCATTCATCATCAGAGAAATCCTAATCAAAACAACAATGAGGTACCACCTTACAACAGTGAGAATGGCTCACATCAAAAATAATGGGAACAACCTCTGTTGGCTGGGATGCGGTATGAAAGGCACTCTCATCCACTGCTGGTGGGAATGCCCCCTAGTCCAACCCCTATGGAGAACTCTGGAGAGTGCTCAAGGAACTCAGAGTTGAACTGCTATTTGACCCAGCAATTGCTCTCCTATGTATCTACCCACAAGTCGGAAGGACATTCATCCCAAAGTATGTGTGCACCCCACTATTTATTGCAGCACTCAGTATAATAGCCAAGTCCTGGAACCAACCTCGATGTCCAACAACAGATGAGTGGATCATTAAGATGTGGTATCTATACACAATGGCAGTCAGAAATGATACAATCATGGACTTTGCATCAACGTGGATGGACCTAGAACATATTATGTTAAATGAAGTAAATCAGAAGACAAAAGACAAACACAGAATGATAGCACTATTCTGAAACACCTCAAACACACCTTATATACAACTAATACTATCCAATCAAATAACAAGGTTTAGCAGGGTAGAAACTCCAAACACTGTAACAGCCAACATACACTGGGAAATAGGGCCCAAAACACATGAAAGAACAACATAAACTCTTGACTACACATTATGCCACAAAGAAACCAGCAACAGCAGAAACAGCAGTATAGAGAGAACAGGTATATAACCAGCCTTCTACTACAAAGGCCCATAATAATCCCTTAGGGATCTTATACAGGATTACAGGTAAGGAATACCATGGGAAATAACCGACCTCAACAAAAGCATCCCATAACAATATGTTTTAAAGCCTTAACCTTACTATATTTAAAATAACCTCTCAGCTTTTCTGTCCACAGGCGTTCTTGGATACAAAGTGTGGACAAACTAAGATGGCATCTCGGGGCACAGTCACAAGAGATACCATACCCAGCTTGCACTAGGAGAATGTCCCGAGAAAACTCTTTAACATACACTTTATCTCTAGGTTATACCT
>PVKC010045792.1:0-11350 GCA_004027635.1 Crocidura indochinensis | reverse complement strand
CCCAAAAACCACACACACACACACACAAAAAAAAACATAGTCTTGGGCCAGGCGGTGGCACTGGAGGTAAGGTGCCTGACTTGACTGCGCTAACCTAGGACGGACCGCGGTTCGATCCCCCGGTTCCCCATATGGACCCCCAAGTCAGAAGCGACTTCTGAACGCATAGCCAGGACTAACTCCTGAGCGTCACGGGGTGTGGCCCAAAAACCAAAAAAATAAATAAATAAATAAATAAAAATAAAAATAAAAAACATAGTCTCATGTTAGTTGTGATAAAAGTTACAGTAACATAACTTATCTGAAGAAAATAAGAAAGCAAATGAAAATTGAGATCCATTGAGTATTCTTGGCTTCATAATCTACTCAAAAGCCAACAATAGCCAGAGAAGATCTGACCACTCAAGTATGGTCTATCTTTTTAACCAAAAGATCTATTCCATTACAAGTAGCTGATTTTATGACCATTTTTATTCATTCATTTATAAATGAACCATTTTGTTCATGAAGAAGTCCCATTTCAAGAGTAAATATCCAATGGCATTCAGAATAATAGATTTTATAGATTCATTTTATAGTTTTTGTACCTATATAACTACATTTCTGCCAATTCCAAGTAAGTTAAAATGATATGTATAATCAATTGCCTTTTTTTAAAAATGGCATCAAAGGGTCTGGAGACATAGCATGAAGGTAAGGCGCTTGCCTTACTTGCAGAAGGTCGGTGGTTTGAATCCCGGCATCCCATATGGTCCCCTGAGCCTGCCAGGAGCGATTTCTGAGCTTGGAGCCAGGGTGACCCCTGAGCGCTGTCGGGTGTGACCCAAAAACCAAAAAAAAAAAAAAGGCATCATAGTCTTTATCTTCCATTCTCATCCAGATGCCTGAAAAGTGTATGTAATGACTGAAGCTGTAACAGACATGTAAGACTCTATATGTAGTCAAAGATTACATTGGATTATAACCTAGGAATGTGGAAGTAGTTTCTAGAAAACAGTCACATCTTGATGAATTTCAGAAATTCATTTACAAGTTTTTCTCTACTTAATTTTTAATAAGATAGTAAAGCATCTTTCTTTGTGAGAAATATACATTCTGTTCCATACTATTATACCTAGAACAAAACATGCATTATAAAAGATAATGTTGTATATCTTGTATGATACAACTATCTTTTTTTATGTATTCACAATGTATCCTATATTATGTTTAGACAGAACATAATAAAAATAGAAAGGATCATGAGAGGAAAATTCTCTGACTTCCTCATTTCTTAGAATCAGAAGTTGGCATAGATCCAGGATATCATCCTAGAGTTGTCATAAAAATGCAATTTATACATAGTACATGATCCCAATTTGGCACAAAAACATATTGTATTTGACTTGTGCACTGTTTTCTTTAAAATTTTGCTTTAAATGTCTGAAAGTGGATGCATATCTTCAATTCTCCACAGGACTATCACCCACCCATCTTCTGTTGATATACAAAACCTTTTTTACTTGCATTATCCTCCTGGTGTCTGAAAAGCACTGTCATAAGTCTCTGGAAATAATACATTTCTGACCTTTCTTGTCTACATTGATCTACTGTTATTTAATCTAATAGTTCATATGAAAGGTTTTTTTCCAAAAATTTTGTATTCCATTTCTAATGACAAAAAATGTATATAGACTTTTATTTAAAAATATACAACCTTTTATTTAAAAAAAAATACAACCTTTCAAAACATTTTCCACCAAAAAATAAAATTACCAGGAAAACCCATGGAAAACTCACTTTGTGATCTTAATGCAAGTGTTTGCTTTGTAATAGTGACCACTAAAATTAGTCCAATCCCTATACTACATCCTTTTAGTTGTTAGAAATTTTTGCAGTCAATTCAATCCCTAAAATTTTATTGGAAGTGATTATGATTTGGGTATAAAAGACAGTTTTCTTTCTTTGCTTTATCTTATCATTTAAGTTTCCTATCAAGCAAGCATCAGTTTATGTTTTATATTTCTGATAAATTATCAAGTTAAATAAAAATATAACTTGATGACTTGAAGAGTATAAATATATAGTTATATATATTTAATATATATGTCTCATATATATGTTTCTATATATGAAGTCTATATATAATATATCTCTTAAAGTCAGTATACAGTCTCTGCATTTATAAAATGCAGCATATATCTGTGTATAAAGTCTATATAAATATATAAATTACTTATAGTTAAACTTAAAAAAAAAAGTTTTACATGTATTCTTTAAGTATTTCTTTAGTTCAAACATTCTAGGCTAAGGTTTTCCTAAATATAAAACCACCTGGTATTTCAAAATTCTGATACTCTTCATTAAGCTAATGAGTCTCTACAGGAAAAATTAAGTATTGCCAAGTATATGTACAATACAACTTAAATCAAAACATATATAAGAAAAAATATGTTACAAATGTCTTAATATATTGGATGTTGATATTCTATTCTACATTATCATTAAATAAGATCTCTTGTTATTGCATTTTCATCATATATTCTCTAAGATTGAGAAATAACAGAAAAATCTACATTTTTTAAGTATGTATATAAGCTACTGCTCTTTTTGGTTGTACTGTAAGTTTAGAATTATGAGTTCTATGATGTTTAGTTATTCTGGCATTTGTACTGCCCAAATGAGCATAAGATGTCTGGTTATTTTGTGATGTAGAGGTGGGGAAGGTTTAGTAAGGAGTTGTGGAATTTTTGCAAAAACATCATATTCCTACCACAAAAATTAGTACTGAGTAATACTAAAATATGTTATTTTTCCAGAAACACCTACAAAGAATTCATAAGTATTTAGGAAAGCATTTTAATATATAACCTAGTTTACTAATGTTATGAAACATTCTTTTCTTTAGACATATGTTGAATTTTTCCATGTTTATAAAGTGCATTTATTTTAAAATATATGAACAGGGAAAATTACATTATAGTTTAAATTAAACTGGTTGGTTTTATTGGTTGAGAAAGTCAATTGTTTCTTTTATAATTATATTTTCTATCTCAACTATAATCTTTCAGTATTTTCTGATTATTACTTTCTATTCAGTCATCTTCTCTTACCCTTCAAAATGCATGCTCTCTACAACCTCCCACAGGAATTCAAGAGTTTTACATTTTATAAATTACCTTTAAAAAAAAATAACATCAAAAGTAACATTAAAAATCCAGATTTTAGAAAGTGCCCCCTCTATGGGACTATGGTCAGATTGTTGGTGTTTATTCCAGACCCTTCATTTTCACTGGTTAAAGCTGTTTCAGGATTTAGGTCTCTAGAATAACTTTATGAACATATTTAAAGCAAGAATATACACGAGTAGGTACTGAAATGCATACATACTTGCATCATTTGCATGTATATATAAGGAACACATGGAAACAACTGAAATACTTCATAAATACGCTTTTTTAGAAGCATGAACTTGATGCTGAACATTTATCAAAATCTGAAATGGCCAATTATAAAAGAGTATGTGATTATACTTGAAATTTCCTCTCTGAAGAGTAAAGATTTATCCATTAGGGAAATCAATTTAAAGGGTTTTATTATATTCATGGGATTCCTCCTTTTCTTTCTTTTATTGTTTTCTTTTTATTTATTTCATTACTTTTGCTTTACTATACCATATAATTCAACCTAAATGCAGATTGAATAAGAGAAATTTTCAGTATCAAGCAAGATGAATCAAGATGAATGTGTGTGAGAAAGAGAGAGAGAGAGAGAGAGAGAGAGAGAGAGAGAGAGAGAGAAGAAAGAGTTATATCTAAAGTATAATACCCATAGAAAGTCCCCGTGATAAAATAAATTCTATAAGGCACGCCGATTTTCTGCCTTCCACCATCCAACAGAGAACCACTGTTGTCCTAATAATCAAGCCACTGGGGTGGGAAAAATACCACTGTTGCAAGAAATCTGGCTTCTATCAGCTTCTCAGGGAGAAACAAACGAGACTCTCCCTCAGTCAACAAAAGTGATTTTAGAATCCCAAATGGAAAGAGGAGGGAGAAGTAAAAGACTGTAAAAGAAAAGAAGAAGCTGATGATAATGAAGAACCAGTTAACAGAATGGCTGCAGAGGTTTTTCTAAACAAAGAATTTTATGAAGCAGCGAAATCAGTACAAAAAAGACTCCACCCTACCCAGCTTCTGCTGCAACTTTTTCCCAGCTCTGAAACTCCAGCCCCCAGAAGGGAGCTCCTCTAACTAAAAGTCCCTTTATTGCTCCGTTTCAAGTACTCTTCCCTACTTTAAAACTTCCCACTCTCTCTTTCTCCAAGAAGGCAAAAAAAAAAAAAAAAAAAAATTTAGCCTACACTTCCCAGAAAACATTCAGATATTCTCTCTCTCTCTCTCCAACAGCGAAGATAGAAGCTCCGGATTTACAAAACAACCCCGATTGTCTTCCAAACTAATTCCCAGGTGCCAGTCCCTCAAGCCCCCTTCTTAAAGTTAAACCCAGAACCTCCTTTGCATGCTATCCCTGAGGCTTAACATTCCATCTCTTTCCCAAAAACCGTGCAATAAACGCCACAAGCAAAGCAAACGGCAAACTCACCGTCCTCGCCTTCGTCCTGGGCTTTTATTGAGACAAATTGCCCTAATAAAACAGTAAGAATGAGGAGAGGTCCTGCTTCTACCCAGTTTGCCATGATGTCTAAATATTAGACATGTGGGTCCTCCGGGGAAGTGAGAAGTAGATTCTAAGGGAATTGTAGCACCATGAAGTCAGCTGCGGGCTCTTCTTTCAGCACCAGCCCTAAGGCAGCCTCTTGCAGACCCCCTTTTTTCAGCACCAGCTCCAGCACAGTCTGTGAAAACTTTTTTCAAGCGATGCAGCTTTAAATAGGAAGAATGCTGCCTCCACTTCTTTTCCTGCCCCTTTTCAGCTTGTTCGGGCTCATAACCATCCAGTGTCTGCCAAGCAACCGTCTGATTGATGGTAAACAACCAAATCAGAACACGAGGCTCCTTGCCTTGAACTGTCCCCATTTTATTTGCGTTTGAAGCGCAAATGGGGCTTCATCACAGCAACAAACGCTTGTTTTCTCTCCTTCCTTTTTATTTGTAAGAAAGCTGGGGAGAAGGAAAACAGTCTTAGCCCTCCCTTTCGAGTCCTCCCCTACTCTCCCCCCACACTCCTTAACATTTCCCCTTTAAGCTGAAATTTAAAAGGGGGAGGGGAAATACAGTCTTTTAGGCTAGTTTTTGGTTTCAGGAGAATTTAGGATTCTCTTGTCAATCTCACACTTTCAAAGGATAATGTTTAACCCTTTGTTTTCACAAAAGAAGAAATATTCTTAAGTCCATACCAATTCTTGCTTCTTGTCCTAGACTTTAGAAAAGGTTTATTAAACTTGTAACCATATGGTCCCCCAAGCCAGGAGCGACTTCTGAGCGCATAGCCAGGAGTAACCCCTGAGCGTCACCGGGTGTGGCCCAAAAACCAAAAAAAAAAAAAAAAAAAAAAAAAAAAAAAAAAAAAAAAAAAAAAAAAAAAAAAAAAAAAAAAAAAAAAAAAAAAAAAAAAAAAAAGCAAAACTTGTAACTAGGTACAATCTAGGTAAGCAACGGTTTGGGGCAGACAAGTTTGGGGTATACCATGATTCAGAGTATGAGTGCTCTTCTTATTTCTGGCTCTCCTTCAAGAGTTCACATCTGCAGACCCCTCTTGATCCAGAGCTTTTTATTATGTAGAAAAACAGCCTAGTAAACAAATATATAGGAATGGATTTACATCTGGATGCAGAAATTTAAACAGCCATTCTGCTACTCACTAACTTTATAAACACCAACTCCCTGTACACTCCAATTTTCTCATTTCAGAAAAGGGCTTTGTTCTGACCCATGTACAGGGTTTCAAGACACTAAAATGAGTAATGTATTATTAACTAAGCTTGAAATTGCAAAGAGCTACCTTTACTCTTTACTACACAAAGTAAATGGTGGTGTTATTATCTCTAAGCACTTTCAAATAGGATGCACCCCCTCCCTTCATGATTTCACTGCCACTGGAAACAGCATCTATTGCACATGGCTGACCCCAGCTCAATCCCTAGCACCATATATGACCCTCAAGTCCAATCAGGAGTGATCACTGAGCAAAGAGACAATGAGTAAGTCCTGAGTGCTGCTGGGTATGACACCACCAGCACCAAAAAATAAGGAGAACATGAAGAAATTTTGTGCCAATGCCAGGTTGACCAAGATCTGAATGGCCTCAAAGTATTCTACATAATCACCTTGAAAATTATGTAGCTTCAAATCTATGTAATTTTAGATCCACATGAGCTAAAAATTTTCTCCTTTACTACATCTAGAATCAGAATGGCTGTTCTGTCTAGGACATATAAATTAAGTGTTTGTAATTATTTAACAATGACTCAATACCCTACAGTGTACTGAAAGAAGGGATGGCATAAAAGAACTGAAGGACAGGCCCATTGCTTTCAAGGAACTCTATCCAGACTCTTAATGCTTATGTAAAGCAAGAAATAAAAGCTGGAAGATACAAGAATATGGGAGGCAGTATATCTAATAGAAATTCAATGAGAGGAAATATAAACTCAAAGAGAAGAAATTCAAAGAGAGGATAAGATTAGCTTAGTGATGCATGACCACAATACTTCCTAGAAAATATCCACAAATCTTTGAATTCTAGCTATACAGCTAGATTCTTTGGAGAAGTTTCCAGAGAGCAACTCCTCAAGCAGTTCTAACACTGTTTCCTTCAATATAACTTTAATTATACATATCTCATTTTAGTTACATATGTGTATATGTAATACATATTAATTATATATCTACTTGCCCCTTTTCTTCTACTTTGAAAACTAACACCTCAATAGCCCAAAAGGGGTGGCATAATTTTCAGACAATTTGTATGAAATAGAGACAAAAAAACATTCTGGAGAATATACAACTCTGAGAAATTATTCTAGACTTTAACGTTTAAAGATTAATAAGAAATTTAAGATCACAGAATTTGTAGTTAAGAATACATTATATAGAATGCTTGTTCAGACTAGTATATTATCAAAAAGTTATTCACAACTAAGACTGGAATATGTACAAGAGAAAAGATTGTGTTTTGCATGTAATAGACTTGGTTCAATCCCCAGCACCATATGGCCCCCTGAATATCCTTTGAGTAGGCCTTGAAGACTCAGAAACACTCCCAAGAGTTACCCATAGAGTTCCTAGGTACAGCAAACTGAAGTCCGTGTAATTCACATCACCATGAGGACCAGAACAGCACCACATTCTGTGGCATATTGAATCTGTGGATACAGAATTGCCGGGAAGGCACCAGGTATTCTAAGCTCTGCTAGAAAAAAATTCCCTCATCCCTTCCAACCAGTATCTAAGTTACTAACATCTTATCAACACCATTATTTAAAATTTAACTAGAAAAACAGCTTTTCTGATAAAACATAAGACAACACAACCTTTCATAGTTCTCTCCAGTTTTAGCCTCCTGGTAACCTCATGCCCCAAACAAATGGCATAAAAGGAGCAGAAGAAATATTTCCATGAGAACTGAAATAAATTAACTTCTCTCTGGTCCTTGAGAGTTTTGTGATGAACTTTCTCTTTGTTTGCCTTTAGAATCCTGTTATAATTTGGAAAAAAGAATAAAACTTTCATTGGTGTGGACCAGCTGCTTCTGGCAAGTGCGGTTAAATTAAGGAAAGAGAAATCAACCGTTCTTAGTCCTTGGAAAATTGATTCTAGTCCTCAGGGCTTGGATATAGGGTTCAGAAATTGGTTAGAATTTAAATGAAATTTATCTTTGGAGGGCAAATATGTAAACTGATTGAGTAATTTTTTTTACCACTTTAGTTTTACATAAAAGCTCTGAAAGATGGGGCTGAAGTAATAGAGCAGCAGTAGGGCATTTCCAGGACAGTTCAATCTCAGGAGTCCCATATGGTCCCCCAAACCAGGAGTGATTTCTGAGCGCATAGCCAAAAGTAACCCCTGAGAATCACTGGGTGTGTCCCCCTCAAAAAGCCCTGAAAGTTATTCCATATATAAATGTATATATATATATAGATATATATATATACATATATATATACATTTTTCAAAGAAATATTTCAAAGAATGTTTCAATGTTTCAAAGAAATTTACCTGCTCAAGCTTTCTTATTAAAAAGTGGCAATTTAGGATTTTATTTTTTTGAGCTGTGAATTAATAAAATGCTCAGGAGTACCTGACACCATTTCTTCTCTCCAAGGAAAAATAATCTCTCTGGGCTTCTGTATCCTATTCCTCCCTTTCACATTTCCTTCAGGATACTACTAGTGTTTACTCAAGTAAAAAGAAAGAATGATATAAAATAAAGTTTGCCTTTAACTTTTTCCACATTTTCATATGTCTGGGGTTTTTTTCCTCCCACGTCTTCACCCCACAACCATATGTTACTATTATATCTGGATTATCATTGTCCTCAACTGATATTGCACTGCAAGAGATTTCCACACCTATGTCGATAAACGAAAAATGATTCTTTTTCCTTCTTACCATGTTTCATACTCTATACTGAAACTCTAACCTTTATGGTTTCCTGGCCCTAAACTTCCTTCTTATATCACTTGTCTTTCTGGTGAAATTTCCTTTCATAATTCCTTTAAGAAAGGAGTTTTACTTCCAAGATTAGCTTTTATTCTTCCCTTACTTGTTATTGTGGGGTATATTAATGATCAAATCCCTTGACTTTAATTTTCAGACTAATTATTTGGGGGGGGGGTTGGGACACACCCAGTGTCGCTCAGGGGTTACTCCTGGCTATGTGCTCAGAAGTCACTCCTGGCAGGCACGGGGGACCATATGGGAACTGGGGGATCAAACCGTGGTCCGTCCTAGGCTAGCGCAGGCAAGGCAGCAGGCACCTTACCTCCTGCGCCACCTCCCGGCTCCCAACTAATTATTTCTATTGTGAACTTTCTGAACTGGAAAGATATATTTTGAAATGCATATATTGAACATTTTCCTCTGAACAAGTGCATGAAACTCCAAGTCCAAAATAAAACCATCATCTCACATTGCTTCTTTTTGAAAATTTATTGTAGACTTTGTTTCTATTGTGATTTGAGTACATATTTACAGTTATAGAATCAAACTCTTTATATGCTATACCATGTTCATGGCCAAAAGATTATTTCCCATGCATCAGCATAAAATGAATAAATTTTCCCAGTCCTACCTATCAATATTTTTGTAGTAATCACTATTTCATTCTTATAAGAAATTTTCTTTTATTTCATTATCTACCACATAATGTTAAGAATCATATAAGTTTTACTTTCCTTTCTGACTTATTACACAAAGCATAATGCCTTCTAGGTCCATCCTTTGCAAAAACTGTTCATTTTTTTCTACTGAGTAGTAGTAACTGGAATTCATACAACTCTTAGAAATAGTGTGTGTTTTTTTTCCTTGAATAAATACCTGGAGTTGGAGTAAATGGATCATAGACACTGCTATTTATTCCAAACAACACTACCATTTTCCTACTCCTAAAGGTCATAAGCATGAGACAACATTCTCCCTCCTCTCAGAATACAAATCCAATTGATTTACAAGTTTTATTGGTTTTATTATGCATTTTTGGACTCAGCCACTTAAGCTGAGTAAAAATAAAATTAACAAAATATAAATAGTACAAAGAAAACAGAATTATGATACCATTGTGAGTCTTTTCATTTTTTCTTTGGTTAAGATTCTAATATGATACTTTTAAAGAATTAGAAAAAATAGTGAGAAGAGGAGGAAGATTAAGAGAAGGATGATAAAAAAAGAAGGAAAAGAAAAGACAGGAAGAAGAGTGGAGGGGCAGAAAAACGCCTACTCCAAGGGTTATATCTTTCCATCTCCTTTTGATTTTCTCTTTTGGCTTCAACCATTGGAAACATAAATTTTCCCAGGGAATATAAACAGTTTCACACCTCAGGATTTTGCTCAGACTTTGACTTTGCCTGAAATAACTACCTCCTGGTTTAATTCATTGCCTCATTCAGCAAATATTTTTAAGTGTCTATTCTTTGCCAGGTTCTACTGAAAGAGCTGAGGATATCATTGCAAAGAATACTATGAAATGCCCTAATGGTATGGAATTTACAAACTTGGATGGAAAAATAGAAATAAATAAGTGAGGAAATATGCGAAAGAATAATTATAGACAGTATGTGTCATACAGTATATAAACACAGAGTTGCTCAAGAATTGGTAGTGAAAAGATGCTTCGGGTAGTGCCATCAACCTAAACTCATTTAAGAAGGAAACAGTGAGTCTCAACCCTGAAAGTTAAATAAAATTACCACAGAGGATGCATTTTAGACACGAGGCAATGGTATATTTGTTATTTCTATGACTGCCATATTATTAAAATGGAATCTTAAAATAATAAAAATGTGTTATATCACAGGTCTGTCAGTCAAAAATCGATCCAAGAGAAATAAAAATAAAAGAATAAAGAAATGAGTTCTTTGGTTACATGTAGAGAAGACCAGTTATGTCTTTGCTTATTGATGCTTGTAGAGCTCAAGCACATGTTCATGGTCTCTTCTCCATTTTGAAAGACAGAAATGTAATATAATTCTGACATCAGTTTTTGTGATTACTTTGCTGTTTATAGCAAAGAAAACTTCTCTGATTTTAAAGACACATATTACTATCCAACTTCCACCTGGAAAATCCAGAATTCCCCATCTCAAGATCTCCAGTTATATCTAGAAAACAATTCTTGACAAATAAGATAACCTGTTCACAGGTAAGTTCTGAATAACAGGACATCATTAGAAAGGCCTTTATTCATCTTAATAAAGAGATGAATATGATTTACGTGTGCAAGAATGGAAAGAAATCCATTATGGTGAGGCTGATGAAAATAAAAGAAAAAGTTGGAGACAAGATCAGTCATGAAATTGTTATAGGTCATAAAGAGCAGCTTGAACTTATACAGTGAAAATCTAATAAAGAATTTTACATAGAGAAATGAAATATTCTAACTTCCTGATCTTTATAAAATTTGAATAGTCTATGAGACACATTATAACAAGATAATGATGGAAAATGGGACACTAGTTAGGAAGAACTTTCTTTTTTTTTTTAATAACTTTTTTTTATTTTAATCATAGTGGTTTACATGGTATTCACAGTAATATTCCATTTACAAATAAACATTGAATCAGGGGAATTCCCATCACCAAGTTGTCCTCCCTCCACCTCCATTCCCATTCTGTCTCCCATATCCTCCACCCTCTCCCCAGGGTCTTCTAGATTGAGTGACTCCCTCTGTTTCTGGTTTATTACTTGGTGAT
>PVKC010045791.1:0-11351 GCA_004027635.1 Crocidura indochinensis | reverse complement strand
AGTCGTCCCTGCTCGCTGCTCCCCGGGGAAGCAGGTGCCACTTAAGCGGCGTTCTGCGGTAACCCCCAAAAGGGCCAGTTTGGCTATCCCCAGGGCAGTCATTTCATTTTGGACTCCCCGAGGCCGCTTGGAGGTGGAGGTGGAGGTGGAGGTGGGGCGCGGCTCGCTTTGCCTCCTAAACAGGCCTCTCTATATCTAAAGATGCTCTCGGGGTGCTCCTCTGGGGTTCCCAGCACCCGAGTGTGTGGCGACCAAGAACTGTCACGAGATTACGGGTGTCTCTTCCTTTTTTTCCCTTCCCGTTTCTCACTGCTACTTGATTGCCCTGGCAGCTCAAATTCACCTGGGTGGTGTCTGCCTCGCACCAGAGAGTTGATGCCTAATGTTACTTGGTTTTTATTTAAAGAGTTAGAATCAGAGATTCCTCGTCCTTTTGCAGCTGGCTTCAGTGATGGAGGTGGCTGAGCGACAATTGTCGGGATTTTTTTCATAAGGCGGGCACGGAAAGCTTACCCCACCCAGCCTGATGGAAGCCCTCAGGTGGGGACTGACTGCCCCGGACACTGAGGGTCTTGAAGTCCTAGAGGGCTAGAGCTGGCTTTTCAATTCCTCTTTTAAGGTGATAGAAATACAACACTTTTCCTAACATCAGTTCTCACCTTTCTCATATCCGACCCACGCATTATCTTTCTGATTTTTGAGATGCTACTTCTTTTTTTAAAAATTGTTCACTTTCTCAAATTGTGTTGCTTTTTAAACGAGAAAATATAATTTGGTGGTAGAGTATTTTTCCTGCATGGGTGGTATCCTGGGTTCAATCTCCAACAAGTAGTGTGGGCAAGGTCACTTTTTCATAGCAACTGATTAGTAAGATTTAGCAAGATAGTGAATATTGCAATCTTTTCATCATTTTATTAAGAATATTTAAAAATACATATCTTTTTTAATGTTTGACCAGGGTCTGGAGTGATGACTCAGAGGCCTACAGCAGGTTTGATTTCCAGCACTTGTCTGGATCTTTGACACTGCCAGGATGGGAACGTAGAGCAAGAATAGGCTGAACACTGCAGGGTGTCCTCCCTCCACAATAAAAATAAATGATATTTCACTATACAACCTTTTGAAACTTGAATCACACTGTAAGACACTGTAAGACACTGTAAGACACTGCTTATCTGTCCTACTTGAATACCCAAGATACCCTCCTTGCTTAATCTATTTTGTCTTCCTTCCTTCCTTTCTCCTTTCCCTTCTCTCTTCTTTCTGTCTTTCCTTCTTTCTTTTTCTTTCTATTTCTCTTTCTCTTTCCATTTTCTCTTTTTTTTCTTCTTATTCTTCCACTTTCCTTTCTCATTTTCTTTTCTTTTTTTCTTCTCTCATTTTTCCTTCTGCTTTCTTTTTTCTTCCTATCTACATTCCTTCCTTCCCATTTCCAACAATGCTTGCTGCTATTTCTTTCTTTTTTTTTTCTTTTTTTTTGGTTTTTGGGCCACAGCCAGTGACTCTCAGGGGTTACTCCTGCCTATTCGCTCAGAAGTTGCTCCTGGCAGGCACGGAGGACCATATGGGGAACCGGGGATCGAACCACGATTCGTCCTAGGTTAGCGCAGGCAAGGCAGGCACCTTACCTCCAGCGCCACCGCCCGGCCCCCAACTTGCTGCTATTTCTGATTCTGTGCTTGGGATTTGCCCCCAACAGTGTTTTGGGGGGGTCCCAGGTTGCTGAGATTGACCGTGTACAAGGCAAGTACCTTACTTTTCATGCTATCTGTCTAGGTCCAGATATTTCTTGGAATCTTCTGTCACTTTTATTTCTTAAGATCAAATTTGCATTGTCCTCTTGGTTTTAATCATTTTTGCTTTTTCTTTTTTACTCCACTTTTCTTTCATGAGTCCCTGTTCCTTTGTGTCAACAAAAGGTATTGAAAGTATGTCAGCCCCATAGTTGCAAAGCATGTTTTAACATGAATGCTAAACTGGAGTGATGACAGCACAGACCACACTACCTGAAGTCTGTTTTGATTCTATAAATAGTGTCCTGGTACTTTTCCTTGAATAAATGAGAAGCCTTGGCTTTAAATGATCTCAACCAGAAAGAAGATGTGAGAAACATGTTTGGCTATGTTGGGCATTTCCTAGAATCCAATTTGAGTTCTAGAATTCAAATTAAGAGTTCAAAGTAGAATTATTTTAACTACAATGATAAAACTTCCACTTCAAGTGTTTTTTGTGTTTGGGGGGAGGGTATACTCAGTGGTACTAGGGTGTTTCTGGCTCTGTGCTCAGAGATTACTGTGCTCAGAGGTTATTCCTGAAAGGGCTCAGAGAAACCATTTGCACTGGCAAGGATTGAAGCAGGATCAGCTATACTCAAGGAAGCATCTTACCCCTGTACTTTCCTTCTGCCTCTCACTTAAAATCTTTAAGATTATCTCAAAAATAAATAGTTGTGGGCCAGGATGGTGGTGCAAGTGATAGTGCATTTGCCTTGCACGTGCTAACCTAGGATGGACCATGGTGTCCCATATGGTCCCCCAAGCCAGGAACGATTTCTGAGCACATCACCAGGAGTAACCTCTGACCGTCACTGGGTGTGGCCCCCAAACCAAAAATAAATAAATAAATAAATATTTGTATAGTTGTTAAGCTTCAGCTTCTTTTCTGTGTTTGTTTCCTAGGGTAGAGTTTTGAGTGGAAAGTGTTGTATGTAGGAACAAGTCCAAATGGAAAACTCCAGTGTATCTCATTGGGAGTGCCACTTAGAAAGAAGCCTTTGGAACTGTTTTCTTTATATCAGTTTTCCTAACCTGGTTACAATAGCAGAAACTTTTCTTAAGAGAGGTTATGATTTACACAGATTATTAGACTTGAAACACATTTAATGGGTGAGGGAGAAATAAGTCATTAGGACAAGATGTTGAAAACTGATGAGAGCTAGCTTAGGGTGGGCTTTGTGGATCATGAGGAGCAGAATACAGGAAAAGGGAAGGAAACAAATAGGCCAATTGCTTTAAAATTCTGCATGCCCAGATTTAGCAACTAAAATTTCTCTCCTTTCCCTCTCTCTGGATAAGAGGGTGGTTCATCAACTAGACATGAAAAAGCTATCAAGGACATCCAGATAGGAAAAGAAGAAGCTCTCACTTTTTGCAGATGACATGGATATTATATTTATAAAACCCTAAAGATTTTACAAAAAAGTTACTAGAAACCAGGGGCAGTATATGATATTAATATGCAAAAAAAATCTATGGATTTTCTATATACAAATAATGAAAAAGAAGATATATTTTAAAAATCCCATTCACAATTGTGCTTCAGAAAATTAAGTAAAGAGGTGAAAGACCTATATAAAGAAAACTACAAAACACTTTTCCAAGATATAGAAAAGGGTACAAAGAAATGGAAACACATATCCTGCTTATAGATTGGGAGGTTTAACATAATTAAAATGGCAATACTTCCCAAAACACTGTACAGATTGAATGCAATTCCTATAAGGATAGCCATGACATTTTTTCAAATAAAAAGATCAAATAATTCTGAAATTCATATGAAATAATAAACCTCCAAAAATATCTAAAACAATTCTTGGCAAAATAAAAAAAAGTGGGGGGGGGGCCGGGAGATACCATGGAGGTAAGGCGTTTGCCTTTCATGCAAAAGGTCATCGGTTCAAATCCCGGTGCCCCATATGGTCCCCCGTGCCTGCCAAGAGCAATTTCTGAGCATGGAGCCAGGAGTAACCCCTGAGTACTGCTGGGTGTGATCCAAAAACCAAAAAAAAAAAAAAAAAAATGGGATGTATCACTTTTCCTAACTTCAAATGATACTATAAAATAGTAGTCATTAAAACAGCATGGTATTGGAATAAAGACAGATTCTCAGATCAATGGAATAACCTTGAATATTCTGAGACTGATTCTCAGGTGTATGAGCAGGTAATCTATGATTAAGGGCCAAGAAATATGAAATGTGAAATGAAGCAAGGGAAGCCTTTTTAATAACTGATGTTGGAAAAACTGGTCAGTTACATCCAATAAGCTGTACACAAGTCAAATCAAATTTGATTAAATTTTAATAACAATATCAGACCTGATATCAGATAAGATACATAGATGAAAATATAGGCAGAATACTCCATGACATTGAAACTAAAGGTATCTTCAAAAGTGAAACACCACTGTCAAGTGGAAGTAAAGATAAACAAATGAAACTACATTAAAATAAGAAGCTTCAGGGGCCCGGGAGATAGCATGGAGGTAAGGCGTTTGCCTTTCATGCAAAAGGTCATCGGTTCGAATCCCGGTGCCCCATATGGTTCCCCGTGGCTGCCAGGAGCAATTTCTGAGCATGGAGCCAGGAGTAACCCCTGAGTGCTGCCGGATTTGACCCAAAAACCAAAAAAAAATAAAAATAAAAAAATAAGAAGCTTCTGCACCTCAAAGGAGACAGTGAGTATGGTACAAAGATTTCCCACAGAATGGGAGAAACTGCTCAATACTGATCTGATAAAGGGTTAATATCCAAGATATACAAGACTGTGGCAGATTTTAGCAAGAGAACAAGTTAACCCCTATCAAAAATGGGAAAAAGAAATGAGCAGACATTTTCTTGAAGAAATTCAGAAAATTGTGAAAAATATGTTCCCCATTACTATCATCTGGGAGATGTAAACCAAAACCACAATAACATATCATCTCACACCACAGAGACTGGCACACATCACAAAGAAAAAGAACAACCCATGCTTGTGTGGATATGGGGAGAAAGGAACTCTCATTCATTGCTGGTGGAAATACTGACTGGCCCAGCCTTTTTGGAAAACAACATGGATTTTTTTCTCAAAAAAAAAAAAAAAATAGACATTAAGCTTCCCTATGACCCAGCAATACCACCCATAGCAAAATACCCGAGGAACCAAAAAACTCAAAGTAGAAAAACCCTCTGCATTCCTAAGTTCATTGCAGTACTATTCACAATAGCCAGAATCTGGAAACAACCCAAATGTCTGAGAACAGATGAGTAGATATAACTGTGGTACATCTATAATGAAGGCATGAAATTCATTTATACATGGATAGATATGGAGAATATTATTCTGAGTGAAATGAGTCATAGCAAGAGGGATAGACATAGAATGACTGCATTTATTTGTGGGGTATATATATACATACATATATATATATATATATATATATATATTTGATTTGGGGGTCACACCCAGTAACGCTCAGGGGTTACTCATGGCTATGATTAGCTCAGAAATCACTCCTGGCTTGGAGGATCATATGGAATGCCAGGGATCAAACCTCAATCCGTCCTGGATCAGCCATGAGCAAGGAAAACGCCTTACCATTGTGCCATCACTCCAGCCCCTGGGGTATATATTTTAAAAAATATAACATATTTTATATATATAATATCCAGAGATAATAGAGACATGGATCAGTAGAACCAGTCCATAGTAGAAAGCTTTCCACAAATAGTGGGGGAGGGGGGTTGCAGTTAGCTCAGAGAAGGTACCACTATGCCAATAATAGTTGGAAATGATCACTTGGACAAGAATTTATTGTTGAAAGGAGATATAGTAATAAGAATGATATTCTTAAGTAACAATATAGCAAACCACAGTGTCTAAAAGAAGGAAAAAAGGGAGGGAGGAAGGGAGGAAAGGAAGAGAGAAGAAAACTGTCTGCCCCAGAGGCAGGCAAGGGGAAGGGAAAGATGAAAACTAGGAACATCCAGGAAAACTAGATGGGAAATGTGGACTGATGAAGAGTGTTTGTATATTGCATGACTGAAACTCAATCATGAATAACTTTGTATCTGTGGAAAAAAACAACTGTATAATGAACAACCTTGTAACCATGGTGTTTAAATGAAGTAATTAATAATAAAAAGGGAATTTTAAAAAGCGTGGCTAGTTCATATGTACTTCACTCTTTATCTTGGAGTATTTGAATACTTCCTGTGCACAGTCCATTATTATTTTCAAAAACATTTATAAAGCACCTATGTGCATTGTCACTACTAAATATGAGGCAATATAAGAAAGTAGGCCCGGGAGCCGGGAGGTGGCGCAGGAGGTAAGGTGCCTGCTGCCTTGCCTAGGACGGACCACGGTTCGATCCCCCGGTTCCCATATGGTCCCCCGTGCCTGCCAGGAGCGACTTCTGAGCGCATAGCCAGGAGTAACCCCTGAGCGTCACTGGGTGTGGCCCAAAAACCAAAAAAAAAAAAAAGAAAGTAGGCCCAAGAATTTACTATTTAGTAGGAGTCACAAACATGAGACCTGGTGTGGTGTGGTGTGGTGTGGTGTGGTGTGGTGTGGTGTGGTGTAATTGTGTGTATTAAATGATTCTCCAAGAAAGTCTACCAAATGTCAATGAAGTCATGGGAGGGGGAGGGAAACATGGAAGAGAAGAAAATAAACAAGCTCAATCAGGGTAATTCTGTATTAAGAGGTAAGTTGCATTAGAAGAGGTAAAGGAAACGATGTTAAGGCAGAGGAAATGTTGGTATAAGGGCAGTGACCTGGCTGAGCCCATTATATCTAGGGAAGTCACTTCAAATAGATCTTCATGACTATAAGCAAGTGGGTTGATTGGAAAAGGGAAGATAGAAAAAATTGAAGGAAGTGAGAAATAAGAATCTAGGGAGCAGGGGTCGGAGAGATAGCATGGAGGTAAGGCATTTGCCTTGCATACAGAAGAACCATGTTTCAAATCCCGGCATCCCATATGGTTTCCCAGTCTGCCAGGAGTGATTTCTGCGTGTAGAGCCAGGAATGATCCCTGAGCGCTGCCAGGTGTGACCCAAAAGCAAAAACAAAACAAACAAATAAAAAAAAAAATCCAGGGAGCAGTGCATTACAGTGGAGCCTTAGACAATATTTTTGCAATGCCAGTGACCCGACCAAAATTACTACTTTAGAAAGCTAATCCCAGAGATGAAATGTGGTTTTGAGTCATGACCCATATTAATGAACAAAAATAGTACATTGCCAAATAATAGTATAGCTAAATATATCTAAGAAGTCATTGATTGTATGAGACATTTTGTTTTCAGAAATGTTAAATGTACATTGTGCCTCTGAAAGCAGAACAACTGTGGCATGTTTCAGAATTTAGATTCTGAATTTATTTAGTTATTAATTTCGACAGTATCAGGAATGGAAGCCATGGGCCATTGTGGTAGCACAGCAGTAGACCATTTGCCTTGCACGTGGCTGACCCAGAACAGACACGCATTTGATCCCTGACATCCCGTATGGTCCCCCAAGCCAGGAGCAATTTCTGAGCACAGAGCCAGGAGTAACCCCTGAGCGCCATTAGGTGTAGCCCCCAAAACAAAACAAAACAAAACAAAACATAAAAGAAGGAATGGAAGCCAGAGTTCACATAGGAGAGGCATGTGTTTAATCAATAAATTTTATTTCTTGCCTAAGTCCTATATTTATGGAAAAATAAAGTTTGCGTATTTAGGAATAAAATTTAAGGACTGGGATGAGAGAGGGGGGGAGTTTAAGATGCTTGTCTTACATCCCAACCCCTAACTAAGCACTTCCAGAAATGATCTCTAGGCACACATCCAGGAGTAATGCCTGAGTTCTACTAGAACTCCAACAAAAATAATATAAAATAAATAAAGTTCAAGGACTGGATTAGGAGTGACTTCATCTCTTTTTCTTTTATAGCCTTATGAACTCTTGAGTGATGTAAGAATGAGTGTATTATTCTTCAGGGTTAAAAGGACACTAGGGAAGCAAAGGAAATGACAAAGGAAAGATATGTCAAGGGCCTGGGAGATTTCTTGAGGGGACTGGACTACATGCCTTGCTTGTATAATACCCTGATTTCAGTCCCTAACAATATATGATCCCTCTACTGATCCCCACATTACTGTGTGACCCTGATGCCCCCAGTACCTCTGAGTCCAAGCTGACTACATCAATAGGTTCACTGAACTCTCCAGCCTGGATGGCTGAGTATTGTTGGGAATGGCCCCTTGGTCCTTTGAGCAAATATATATATATATATATATATATATATATATATATATATATATATATATATATATAGAGAGAGAGAGAGAGAGAGAGAGATACATACTTAAATTATATATAATTTATGTATTATATACATTACATTATATTAATACTAATCATACACAATATAATCAATATATGATATATTTAATTATATGTTATATACACAATAATTTTTTTTTTTTGGCGTTTGGGTCACACCTAGCTCTATGCTCAGAAATCGCTCCTGGCAAGCTCGGGGGACCATGTGGGATGCCAGGATTCGAACCACTATCCTTTTGCTTGCAAGACAAATGTCTTACCTCCACACTATCTCTCCGGCCCCACACAATAATATTTTATGAAAATATTAATTAATATTAATATATTAATGTAATATACATTAAACACATATATTCTAGAAGATACATAATGATCCAGAAAGAGGATTCCTAAAATCTGAGTCCAGCCATGTTTCAGAAAGGAAAACGCCTAGATGCTTTGAAGAGATATTTAGTGGGAGAAGCCAATGGGATTGGGAGTTCAAGACATTTAAGGCTCAGCCATAGTCCTAATGCCCATTATCATCTACATGAACAGAGAATCTAGAACAAGTTGGTTTCAGAAATGGAAATGATACACAATTCAGTTTGGGCATATAAAGTGTGACGTATTTATGGGCTATGAAAAAACCTTAATTCTAAATCATATCTAGAATGCTTTTGACAAAGAGGTGGGAGGCTCCAAAAACGTGTGGTATTAGCATACCACCTTAAACCATCTTCACCTTAAATCGCAGGTGAAGATAACATTGTTGAGAATGAGAGACTAGGGAAGAGAATGGAAAGAAGGGTTTTCTCATTCTCTTAAACCAAAGAGAAAGAGGATAGCAAACCTATTGGAAGAATTGAAGGAGTGGCCAGAGGGACAGAGGTTCCCCTTTCAGGCTATCATAGACACAGAGACAGGAGGAAAAGCTTTCTAGAGAGGACGCCAAGTTAGATAAGGAGTGAAGCAGGAACGGAACCGATGAGGTCGCTGGGACCTGGTCCAGAGCAGACTCAGGGAATTTTATTTATTAAAAGTAAAGTGGTGAGGTCACAGGTCATTTGAACTAGTGTGAGTCAAGGGAGAGTGAGTGAACATGAAAGGCAGCAGAAAAGAGAATTCTGTCTGATCCATCAGATCATGAAACCCAAGAGTTTTTTCCTGGTAGTGTTAGAAGAGATACAATCCTGTCTGTGTGCAGAGGGAAAAAAGCCAGGAAAGGATAAGTTGAAGACCTAGAGGGAAGGGTAAATAATTAATGGAATGGGGCTTGGAGGTAGAGTCGGAGTCCAGAGTTCAGGGAGAGAAATTCCCCGACTAAGTATAGCTGCTGAGAACAGGAAGGAGAAAAAAAATGTTGATGTATTTGTTGGGAGGTTAAGAGACTGAAAGAGGGGCCCGGGAGATAGCATGGAGGTAAGGCGTTTGCCTTTCATGCAAGAGGTCATCGGTTCGAATCCCGGTGCCCCATATGGTCCCATATGCAATTTCTGAGCATGGAGCCAGGAGTAACCCCTGAGTACTGCCGGGTGTGACCCAAAAACAAAAACAAACAAACAAAAAAAAACAATATAAAAGAGACTGAAAGAGAAGAGTTGAGGAAATCTTGATGGGGTTGAAATGCAGGTACAACAGGAGTGAGTGCATTTACGGTGAGGAAGTTAGGGTATCATGAATAGAACAGCGTCAATTCTTGAGAGTTAGGAATTCCAAAGTGGAATAGTTTAGAGGTACTAACATTCCAAATGAACCCAGCATCAGGAAGATGAGATAGCCTAAAACAAATATAAAAGTCATCCAGGATTGAGAAGACACCTAAAATCATTTCCCTAAGTCTCTAACGTCAAAGAAAAAAATATTGCCGAAAGGGGCGGGAGGGATAAGCACAATGCGAAGGGTGTCTGCCTTCCTCACACAGAGTCAACCCCAGGTTTCATCTCCAGCATTCCATATGGTCCTAAGAGCCTGCCTAGAGTAATTTCTGACTGCAGAGCCAGGAGTAACCTCTGAGAGTCACCAGTGTGGCTTAAAACAAAAACAAACACACAATAACAGGAAGGCTTTTTCTCCTCTAGTATTTGCTGTCTGTTTTCTCAGTTTTACATACCACCTGGTCCCCAAATCTTTGTGTGTGCCTCAGAAACAGGCTTTGATCTTGCTACCTACTCCTAAATACCCCTAACAATTTAAATTAGGCCAGTTCTTCAACTCTTACTGTCTCCATTTGTCTAATGAGAGAATTAGACCAAATACTGCTAAAGCTCCTTTTAGGGCTCACATTCTGATTCTAAATTTGGTTCTCCATAATCATCTTAATGAAGTGTAGCTATTATCATGAGGAAGGAGCTATTATTATCCCTATTGGGCAGTTGGGGCAATCAAGATCCAGTAATATAATGTCCTTTTATTTCATAGCCCATAAATATCAGAGCCAGGGTTCACAGCTAGTGTTATTCTGCATTATCATTTGCCTTCACTCTGTACCTATTATTTTCTTACTGATGCCAAGTCTGCTTTCCCACTGTAATACCTTTTTGCTATGCTTTCTCTGGACCCTAACTGCTACTCATTCTCTTCCCTGTGTCTTCTTTATTTTCTCCTCTTCTTTGTCCCCATTGGCTGTTTTGTTTTCTCTAGAATAAAACACCCTCTTCCTCTCCAAGAGCTCCTTACCTCTTCGTCGGTCACTACTTTAGCTCATCTTCATTATATCTAATACGTCACCTCCTCCTCCCAGAGGTTTGACCTAATCAACTTGGATAAATCAGCTTCCCATATTCAGTTACTTTGGGTAATATGAAGCTTGAGATCCCTATCAAACATTTAAGTAGGGATGGCAAGTGCACAATTAGTCATACATTTCTAAAGTTTAATTATCACAGCACTTAGCACACCACTATTAAAAATAATATATATGTTTGTTTATTAGTTGTGTGACTCTGGAAACTAAAAAGAACCTAAGTTCTGGAAGGGCTAAGTTTGTGTCCTTATCACTAGCAAAGAAAGGACTCAGTATAAGTGTTTTCTGAGAAATTAGCTTCCATATGACCCAGCAATACCACCCCTAAAAATAGATTCTAAGAACCACAAAACTCAAAGTAGAAAAGCCCTCTGCATTCCTATGCTCATTGCAGCACTATTCATAATAACTAGAATTTGGAAACAACCCAAGAGTCTGAGAACAGATGAGTAGATAGAGAAATTATGGTACATTAACACAATAGAATACTATACAACTGTTAGGAAAAAATAAAGCAATAAAATTAGTTTTTTT
>PVKC010045790.1:0-11350 GCA_004027635.1 Crocidura indochinensis | reverse complement strand
CCTTACCTCCATGCTATCTCCCAGGCCCCACATGAAATTAATCTTTACTTGTATTTGGTCTTTGTTGGGTTTTGGGCCACACACTCAGTGCTTACTCCAATCTCTGCCTAGGGATCATTACTTCTGGACTCTGGGGACCATGTGGTGCTGGAGATTGAACCTGGGTTGACCACATGTAAGGCAATTCCCTTTCCCCATACAGGTAAAGGTGCCTGCCTTGCCTGCGCTAACCTAGGACGAATCGAGGCTCGATCCCCCGGTTCCCCACGTGGTCCCCCGTGTCTGCCAGGACCTACTTCTGAGCGAATAGCCAGGAGTAACCCCTGAGCGTCACTGGTGTGGCCCAAAGAACCAAAAAAAAAGTATTAATGATTAGCTGTATTAAAATATAGTACCAAAAGTATTAAAACATAGCTCTTTTATTCGAGGCTTTTGTTTGAGTTTCTGTACTAGTGAGAACTTCCCTCAATATACAGCTAGGTGAAAACCAGTCAATGAATATTGAAAGAGGGGCCAGAGCAGTGGCGCAGGGTGTAAGTTGTCTTCCTTACATGCACTAACATAGGATGGACCAAGGTTCAATCCCCCAGCATCCCATATGGTTCCCCAAGACAAGGGCAATTTCTGATCAAATAGCCAGGAGTAACCCCTGAGCATCACTGGGTGTGGCCCAAAAACAAAAAGAGAAAAAAAAAAAGAGTGTTGAAAGAACCTCTGACCTAAAGGTTAACTGTGTATGTTAGAATTACTAAAATACTGTGATTTAATAAAATAATCACTAAAATTTTCAAAGTTGATGTCTTGGCACCTTTGATTAACAACATCAGTCACTTAAATAAATTCAGATAAAAAAATAAGTATTTAAGCAGTTCAAATTACTTAAAACCAAACCAGAAATTCTGATACCTAACAACTCAAAATAACATTAAGAGGTAAAATTCAGTTCACAATCACAGCCATATGGTCACAACTTATTCATATGAGTACGTTCAGTCGCTCAGTCTATATACATAATAATTGCTCTGAAACTTGACACCAGACTTATCTGGTGTAACTAACATAAATCAAAAGAATCATTAGTCAAAATGATAGACTAAAAAAGTTTTAAAATATTCAGAAGGAATCTTTGTTCAGTAAAAATAGCTTTTCTTGGGGCCCGGGAGATAGCATGGAGGTAAGGTGTTTGCCTTTCATGCAAAAGGTCATCAGTTCGAATCCCAGTGCCCCATATGGTCCCCCATGCCTGCCAGGAGCAATTTCTGAGCATGGAGCCAGGAGTAACCCCTGAGCACTGCCGGGTGTGACCCAAAAAATAAATAAATAAATAAAAATAAACAAAACAAAACAAAAAAAACTGCTTTAATAATAGCTTTTCTTATACCTGTATTAAAGAAATATAGAAAGTAAGTTTACTTTTTTTAAATGAACTTATAATGCAGCTCCTTAGTCACCACTGATGAGAAATATTCCATTGAATCTATAAATGAATAAAGTTTTTAAAAAACCATAACAGCCAAGTTAGAAATAGAAATTAAAAATAAAGAATTTGTGCTAAAGTGTTAGATGAGTCTCTGGTCTAGCTATGTGTAGAATTTCAGAGACCTGAAATTGATAAGCATATTGGCTGTATATGGCAGCCTTCCATGGACCCTTCATTCCAAATGTTTAAAAGCTGAATAATGACAATCTTCTAGGTTTTCAAAAACTTGATCTAAAAATGTCTGAGTGTATTTAGTTTGTCAGTTCTTAAAATGAAGCATGATAGAATCAATATATTGATTTTTTAAGTTTTGTTTTAGTTTAACTTTAGAGGATAGTTAGATTATTCAAAGGACTGGAGCATATGCCTGACAGGCACAAGGCCCTTATTTCAATCAAGATACCCCATGCCTCCCCACAAGCCTTCTCTTCACATCAACAGGGATGGCCCCAGTGGTCACCCTGAGATTGTGGCTCTGGTAACGTCAAGCATAGCCAGGTTGAACACTGAGAACAAAACCCAATGCATCAAGCTTTTATCTCTGGGTTCAGTTTCACATGAAGTAATCTCCAAGCACAAAAGGAAATTCCCCCTCCATAATAAATATAATAAAAACTTTTCAGATAAATTAGAGATTCTTAAATCAAACATTTTAACTTTCGTCAGAGAAAAAAATTAATATGGCACAAGTTAAGTTTTGCATGAAATTATTTAGAATTAATATTCTTAGTCCATTACTCAAAAAACAGCAAACATAAATCTTTAGAAATTCATTCTGTGCCTAAAAGTTCTTGAACAAAAAATTTCATCAAAGATGAGACCATAATAGGTGAAGTGGCTTTTACTATATATATTCTAAATGGTGACCAAAGGTGCCATCAACTCCCTTTCTGAATCAATCAGAAGAACTGATTTTTTTCTATATATGAAAAAATTATCCTTAAAACATAAATATCAAAGTTGATTTTTTTTTTTTTGGTTTTTGGTTCACACCCAGCGTTGCTCAGGGGTTACTCCTGGCTCTATGCTCAGAAATTGCTCCTGGCAGGGTTGGGGAACCATATGGGATGCCTGGATTCGAACCACAGTCCTTCTGCATGCAAGGCAAATGTCCTACCTCCATGCTATCTCTCAAAGTTGATTTTTAAGGAAAAAAAATGGCATAGTAAAGGGGCCAGAGTGATAATACAGCAGGTAGGACATATGCCTTACATGTGGCCAACCCAGGTTCAATTTCTATCATTCCATATGATTCCCTGAACCTGTCAGGAGTAATTTTTGAAATCAGAGCCAGAAGTAAACCCTGAGCTTTGCCGAGTGTGGCCTCCAAACAAACACACAACCAAAAAAAGTCATAATAAAATAGTAAGCATTAAATTCTTAGTATTTCACATAAAATATCATACCTATTCATTCTATATGATATATGTAATTAAATTTACATTTGTCTTATTTAAGTTTTAAGGTTTTCTTTTTAGCAGAATTTTTTTAGTAAGGCATTTTTCAACATGTACTATCAAACACATTTGCTTAAATTTCTCTTTTAGTCTACTTGTGCATTCAGAATTGCAGACTACCATTGAACATTCCATTAGTAGGCAGCTCATACTTGGTCAGAAGTCTAGCTAGGAAAAGACTCCTTCTCCAATGCCACTGTTGCATGCTTTCACTGGAGCATGTAAGTGTCACACTCTCACACCAAAGCATGAGAGATACTGGTTGCTATAAAGATTTTAGGGGAGAAGAATCAAAGAGTTGACTTGAGATCAACTATGATTTCTTATACAAAGAGAAATTGGAACCCTTCTTTTATTTGTTTGAAAGTCCCACTTCTCTGGGTTTCTTTGACATGGACAGGGTGTTCATTCTGATAGTTCACAATTTTTATCTTTGTTTTTGTTCTTCCTTAATCAGCCTACACAGCCTCAGGCACATCTCAAGCCAATCGATATGTGGGACTAAGCCCAAGAGACCCATCCTTCCTACATCAGCAACAGGTGGGCAAGTTTCACCCAGGTGTGATGGTGTAGCCACGCTTTTGCATTGGTGCTTTTTTTCATGCTATCTTTCAGATCTGGACTTAGATTGGGACTCTAGGGGCTTCTGAGAAAGAAACTGATCATTTCATTTTCCATATTTTCTCATTTATCCTTGCTTGTTTCTTGTCTCTCTGAAGTAGGTTTTCTTAAATCAGCTCACAGGGCTTCTCTAACTCTGTGATACATTGATAGCATCTATGAATAAGCATTTAAGTCAGGGACTGTTTTTCTCAGTCTGATAGCCTGGAATTTACTAGCCTGCTGTGTCCAAAGACAACAACTGAAAACTGATTTACAAACCAATTAGATAGAAGCAGTACACAATTTGTGTTTTTGAGCTCTTTCATACTTTCCAGATGTTTTACTTCTCATGTTGGTATTTTAGTCAAGAAGATGAGTTATGAAGCTAAAATCTCAGGCGACACATCATTCCTATTTTAATAGCTTTAAATTGGTTTACTGATTTCAGATGTGATAAAACACTTTTTTGGTTCTGCTTTCTTACATCATTTATGTTTCAAGTAGCATTTTGAATTTCACATCTCATTAATGCTGTAAATTTAATGCAAATGAAGTATTTACCCAAACTGTGAAAATATACAGCCAGGATTAATGGTGGTTTATAAACAAATTAGCCACAGTCAAATACATGGACCATACTAGTACAGAAATCCCATGATTCTAGTTACAAGAAGACAGAAAGAATCCTAAACACTTTGGAAGCTCAATCTATTTTATGATGCCAATGTTTGTTGCTCTCAAGTTTTATAGTCAAGCAATTTGAAGTTAACAATATACAAAATATTACATGGAGGAAATAGTCTTTTATGAAGAACACAATACTTAAACTGTTCTTTGTTTTATGACATAAGTGGTAGGTGCATTATGTTTGAGATTTTACATATGTAGATAGCCTCTACTATTACACAATTAGGGTTCCATGATTTTTTAGATGCGTGTACTTCTGTCCACCTAGCTCCTGATTACTATGCCTGTCTCATCCAGATTTCTCCATTCGTGCAGTCACAGACCAGAGTGAAAAGCTGCCTAGATTAAAGGTCACCACATGCAGGGTTCAGAGAAATCCTAAAGATGATACCTTTGTCAAGATACTTGAAGAATTGCCAGATTTTTAAAAAGGAAAACAAAACAAAAGAGTGAGAACGAACTGAAAACACCTGTAATAATTAGTGTTTTATCCAGCCATTGGCTTTTCAACATAATTCTCTGGAATGTTGCTTTTTTCACCTCTAAAATTGCTATAATAAAAATGTATTATAATTACTATAATATGATTCTATTTGATAGCCATATATATTCATTGTTTTCTAAATATGTAGGCAGGATATATAAATTTAGAAATTAGCTCTTTAAAAGTACTCTACGTATTCTCTAAGAGAATTTTGAGATATAATTGTATTATTCATGACAAATCTTTGATTTCCACTTAAAATTTAATTTGTAGAACATTTCTCAATTATTTAAATCTTTATCCCTTGAAAGCATTTATAAATTATGAACAATTCCATGTGTTTATAATCAGTACAACTTACACCCTCTTGTTCTAATCTGTGGCATTTTAATTATTTTATTATCACTTATAACTAGCATTAGACTTTCATATATTTATGATCACAAAACTATAGATTATTGTGTATAAATTGCATTGGTTACATACTGAAGGAGAAATCAACATCAAATGTAATGAAAATATCACAATATAGAATTCTGAGCATATTATAATTGAAAATATGTATGCATATATGCTCTAGCATTACAAACCTTTAAAACCAAAAATTACTTATTATGTCAGTAAATATTACCTAGTGAAAATCACCTACTAAACTACCTCCCAGATAAATAGAATTTGTTTGATCAAGTGCAGTTTATATTTATAGAATATATTTTGTGTATTTACCCTTGAAAGAAAAAATATTAAGCTTCACAGCCAAAATTGTATTGTTCAGAAACTTTGTCACCTCAAATACATGTCATTTCTTTAACTGAAGAAGCAGTATAACGGTTTCATAAAGGACCACTAGTTGAGGTATCCAAAAATTAATATACATAAATATCATAAGACCCATTAAGAGCTTACTACTTTGATAATTTCAAGAATATCATAATAAAACTGAAGTTTTATGTTTACTATCTAAGAACAGAAGAGGGACAGAAATAGTTTAAATGACGTCAGTAGAATAAGGCTATTCTTTCCTGCAGCAGAAATGAGATTGATTTACTGTGGTCTTTCATTACTTTACAAAGATTTAAAAGAGAGCACTCTTCTAGCAGCAGGTTCTAAATGCATTTGGTTTAAAGCACTCATGATGAATGAAAAGAAAAATCAAGGGGTACATGAATAAAAGTAATCAATCATTTTTTATTAGCTAGGAGAAATTCAAAATTAGAAAGCCAATAGTTTTAGTATGAGTTTTTTTTAAAGACATTCCTTACAGTTTTTAATATACATGACCCCTAAAGAATAAATATTGTTGGGGCCTGGGAGATAGCATGGAGGTAAGGCGTTTGCCTTTCATGCAAAACGTCATCGGTTTGAATCCCGGTGCCCCATATGGTCCCCCGTGCCTGCCAGGAGCAATTTCTGAGCATGGAGCCAGGAATAACCCCCTGAGTACTGCCGGGTGAGACCCCAAAAAAACCAAAAAAAAAAAAAAAAAAAAGAATAAATATTGTCACCAGGTACATTCTTAGCTATTGGCAGCTTCTACATAACGATTTATCTCTTTAGGTTATAAGAAGTATTGATGTGCATTTAAAAAGAAAACATAAGAAAAAAACATTTTTAGAAAAACATACATAAATTAGAGTTAACAATGAATTTTAAATTGTTAAATAATTTGACTCCTTTAAAATAAACTTTACACAAAATGATATTAGGGAAAAGCTTTCCTAATAGTCAGTTTTAATTCACAGAGATACTGATATTCTTAAACAGAGATTGACTATATTATAAATGTACACCATACAAGTGATTGAAAAAGTAATGTATTTATATTGACAGATTTGAATATTGAAAGTATACACTGTTATATGTATTAAATTGATACACATGCAGTTATTAAAAACTCAATATTTCTGTGCTACTTTTTATATTGGTTATTGTCAACCATTTTAAAATATCTCCTGTCTTGGGAAAATTTTGAAAGTAAGTTTACTTAATCATGAAGATATTTCAAAAACATTAATGTAAAATAGTTGAAATAGATCTGAGTTAGTTAAAATAATCTATTCATCCTAACTAATCAGGGTTCCAAAATATACTTTATCTCTACAGTTGTTTAGTGTTGCTCAAGGTCAAAACCTAGAATGTCTTTGGGTTGATTGGTTTGATTAATGCATTCACTATTGCCAATCAGAATTTCAGTTGGAGCCCCATGTTTTACTTTCAAAGATTCTTTACTATTTAAAGATCACATGGTATCTTAAGAATTCCTGGGTTCTGCTTTGGAAAACTGAATTCTTCAGTCATCTATAAAATGTCATTTCATTATTTAGAACCTTTTTAGAAGTATCAAGAAATCTCATCCCTGACAATCTCTTTGAAGTTTAGTAAGAGGCGATATATTCTTTCTTTATTCTTTCTAAATATACTAAGCATATTCATTATGATATGCAATGAACAGAGTATATTTTCTGTTTTTGTTTCCCTGGGAAAAAGACAGCTCATAGCAGAATATTACATAGAGAGTCAGAATTTATTTTATGACTTATGCTAACAATTTTAGTATTATAAATGACTAATAAGAGACTACTTACTTAAAATAACATTAAATTCTTTTGTGGTCAATATCACAATGATTTGGCTAGTTGAAGGCCTTCTTTCTTTATTACCATAGAAAATTTAATTAAAAAATGTTTACTTCATAATTATCACCATCATATTAGAATTTTGGGCATTACAAATGCACAAATACGATTGTATGTCAATAGTATTTTAAAAAATCTTTATGCAAGCTATAAATAAAAGTTTGTATATAAGTTACATGTGTGGAGATAAGTGATAACTATTTTAACCTGCTAGTCAAGTTAACTTTAGAATTAGATTAGAAATTATAGCTGGAACAAATGGGCAATCACCTTTGCCTTCCTAAGGAAGACAGCAAAGCCAAGTAAACTCTAGTTTACAAAATACGACTTATTTGTGTAATTTCAAAAGTACAGACTCCTGAGGAACTATGTTTTTTATAATTAGAGCTGGGAAATGAGTGGCTTAATCAATGCCATTTACTTATACTACTTATCACAATCGCATGGATTTTACTAATGCTTGAACTTCAGCATGTTACATCTCTTGCATGACTAATGCTGTTATTTCAGTCTCATAGGACTACATTCTATCAAGGTATTTTCAACACTTACACTGATATCATTTAAAACTACAATTTTGTTTATCTTTCGATGGCCACATCCAGCAGTGCTCAGAGTTTATTCCTAACTCTGTACTCAGGGATCATGCCTGACAGTGCTCAAGGACCATATATGGTACCTGGGATCATTGAACTTGAAGTAGGGTTAGCTTTGTGCAAGCCAGGCACCATACCTGCTGTACTATTGTTCCAATCTTCAAAACTAGAATTTGAAAGTATTTTTATTACACTGAAAGTATCTTTTATACAAACAGCCTTTTTTAGGAAATTGCCTCTGTAGAAATTATTTTTAACTAATATATTCATTGAAATCTTTGAATGATATCTGTATCATATAACAAACGGCAAAGCCAAAGTGAAGCACATTAAAACCACTATAAAGGTAGTCCTTTATAGAGGCAAGAATGGAAAGGATACAAATAGACTATCAACAAACTTTCAATCAGGTCAGGAAACAAGCTATCAACACTTGGGCTTTTCTTATTGTGTCTGTTATCAAAATTGACAGCTTGACGTAAAACCCTATCACATGACTTCAGAGTAGGTATGTAAATGGATAAGAGGTCACTTTTCCCATATGCTAGCTGGAAAGGAAACACATTTAAAGGAAATCTCACTCAAAATAATAGCAAATGCTTAACTGTCCGGTTAGTTCTTAAATTAAAAAAAAATCAAAACTTCCAAGGTTGTCTGTCATCATTCATACATCTATTCACCGATTTTCAATCAGTTATTAAAGGCTTATATTCTTGAGAAATTCTTCTAATCAATATTAAAATAAAATTTTATTTAATATCATCTTAATTTTCAATTAACAAAGTCACAAGGGAAAAGTAATCTCTTTTCAGAAAATACGAGCTTTAAAAGATAGAAAAAAGTATCTGTGAAGTAGAGGAAATTGTGAAAGTTATAATGAGAGATTCTTTAACCTAGACTAGAGTATTCTTTGACTGCACTTGAAGGATAAAGTAGGAAAGAGCAATACAAGTCAATTGGTTTTCTGGATGAGAACGAGTTTAGGTGTCAAAAGGTTTAGGCCAGTGATCGACTATGAACTGAGCCAAATCTCGCCAAAACCACGATTGAAATTTATTTTGAGAGCCACACAGGGTGTGCACTGACAGAGGCTAGGAGCAGAGTCCTGACTCCTGGAGCTGCCGCCCAGCACACAAAAGAGCCAAATTCTGTAAAGAGTCACATGTGATTCAGGACCACTGGTTTAGGCTATTCTACCAAATGCAAGCTGCATTTCTAATAGATAGGTCTTTATATCTTGCTGTCCTGTAGCCTCATCTTGGAAAGAAAAATGCAGAAGTAGAACTACGAACCTCTTCCAAGTTCTTGTGAAATCTTGAATTTAAAAATTTAACGGAACTTCCATTTAAAAATAGAAAAAGAATCCAAAATCTTATAACATCTCAAGTACTATTGAATGTGGTTTCCCCTATGCCCTGAGGCATAATCTCTCTGTAAAGCAAAACAAAACAGAAGAAACCCAAAAAACCTCTTTCTTAGGAATGTAAAAAACAACTCAAAAAAGATGAGTATACATCCTTTGCAAGCAGGTGGGCTAGGTTTAATTTCAGGCTTTGTCATTACAAGTCAGTAACAACTCTGAATGTGGACTCAAGACAAAACAAAAATTAAAATTTTAAAATACTTTCATTATAAAAGGCAGAAGTGATAGTACAGCTGACAGACTGCTTGTCTTGTAAATGGTCAACCTGGTTCAGTCTATGGCATTTTGCATGCCCACCCGCCCCCCAAGTCTGCCAGGAGTGATCCCTGAGCACAGTCAGGCCCAAAACAAAACAAAATATAAAAATACTTTTATTGTCTTATTTATATTTTATTAATAATATGTTAATTTAATTTATAAACTGGGCATACCCATTTAATTTATAAAATCAAATGCTAAGAAGTTAAACTATCAACAAACCTTTCAAGTGCATCAGGAAAAATGATAAATATTACCAGAATGGTTTTGAATATCTTTTTTTAACTATGCATTATATACCACATACCTAATAAACTTTTATTGGGATGAATTTGCTTATTCAGTAATGCTATATCCTATTCATTTAGAAACTATTTTATTCTTCACGGCAGCTAGATAATAAAGTTCTAATATAAGAGGTAAAAAGAAAGTATGAACATGGGAGTGTTCATCTTACAAACTCCTTTCAAGTATATCCACCCCCTAAAAATCTGTTTTCCTGAGGCCCTCTGGAAAAATGAGGAAACCTAAGAGAACACAAAACACACCTTTCAAGATATTCCCTGTAGGTAACAGTAAGCTTTAAAAAGTGAAAAGGTAAATTTGCCTATGTTGATCATTCTGCTTACAGTTTAATGGTTTATTGATTCAACTGAGTGCTGTTGTTATCATGAGACTACTAGAACACAGCTTGTTTTCTGAGTTGAGCAAAGTAGAACATTTTGCTTACTTTCTTTACTTACCAGGACTAATTGCTAAACATTTAACAGAAACCTCTGTTAATAATAATGGTGAACCAACCTCATTTAAATAAAAAGACTAATTCTAGAATCAAGACCAGTGTACATTCTTCATTGCTACAGTTTCCTGAACTGATATTAGTATGTATTATAGAAAAAGATAGGGATCCAAATCTTAAGCATTTCCCCTTATATCATTTTTGTTAAGGGAACTTTGTTTTTCTGAAGCAAGTTATCTAAGTTAGGACAGGAAGGAGATTTCTATTCCATATGCTTTATGGAAACTTTTCTACAGAACATTAATGCACAAAAATGTTACCTTCACTTTTTTTCTTAGCTGGATAGTGTCTAGAGTACCTCAATATTTTCTTTTTAATCTAACAGTTTTTTTTGTGTGTGTGTGTGTTTTTGTTTTTTGCTTTACATGTGTTTTGTGACTACACCTAGCAGTGCTCAGTGCTTACTTTTGTCTCCATATTCAAGGATCAATGCTGGTAATGCCAATGGGAATTATATGTGATACAGTGAGATGCCATCCAGTTTGGCATGTGCAAAGCAAACATTTTAACCCCTTGTAATTTTTCTCCATGTCTCCTGTTCTGAGTTTGGTTGCTTTTAATTTTTATAAACAATATATTTATTTAAGCACCATGATTAAAAATGTTTCACTTATTAAAAAATGGAACACCCTCCCCCTTCATCAGCAACCTTCCCACCGCCAATGCCCTCCCCTCCTGAATGCTCTTGTTTTAAGGAGATCCAAACATCACTACTTATTTACTTTGGAATAAAAGCCACAATTATTTTTAATACAAATTTTACTGTAAATTTCTAGATCACTTAATTTTATATTGGTAGGTATATGAAGAATTAGATTAGATGAGTGTGCATTTCTTTATAGATTTGCACGTACTTGTTTTTTCTATAATCAATATTTTCATAAAAGTCATTTCTTGTCATCTCCACGTACAAATGTACAACTTTTT
>PVKC010045789.1:0-11347 GCA_004027635.1 Crocidura indochinensis | reverse complement strand
AAAAAAATGAAGAATTTAACCAAAAACTTGACTTCCTAAATCCAGGTCCAGAGGATTAACAGGGTCCTTCAAGAAGTTCATAAAAGTGAAATTATTGGGACCAGAGTGATAGCACAGAGGAACCGTGTTTTCCTTGCATAAGGACGACCGAGTCAGTACAGATCCACATTCGATCCTTGGCATCCCATATGGTCCCCCAAGCCTGTCAGGAGCGGTTCTGAGCACATAACCCCTGAGCAAAGTTGGGTGTGGCTCAAAAACAAAAAATAATAAAAAAAGATAGCAATTCTTTTCTTCCAGTAACAATGAACATCATACACACAAAAGAGAGAAAAAAAAGCACACACACGTACATTTGCCTCTAATTTCTCAGGATCTTAACTCTTTTCTAAATGAAGCCAATATAATTCTATGCAGCCCTTGGCACCTGCTCTCACATAAATGATTATAATGCATCTTGGCTAAATATACAAATGAATGAATTCATGCGTGAGTGCCTGCATGTAGGAATAAATGATAAGATGTTAAAGTTTCAAGAAACACAATTTTTTTCACTTATTTCCCCAATGATTTCAAGTTATGTGATTTATTTTGAAGGAACTGGATTGCAGACCCTCTGGTTATGTAACAATCTGGCAAGTTAAACAGCAGGATCAGGCAAAGAGGTCTCAGAGAAGAGCAAGACTGTCAGAGATAACAGAGTCTTCTTGGAGATGCGGGGCTTCACAGCTCTGAAATCCAGAGTCCCAGGAAACTGTTCTACATTTACAAAAAAAACATTCCCTAGGCTTTGGCCCTTTCTAAACCTGCAAGAGAAGCCAACCCTGATCACAGCTCTGTCTGCTCCTCCCCTGCCTGAGTCTGGCTATGTTCCAGCAAAGCTTTGCACTCGCAGCACGCTGCTAAGTGGGCCAGTCACGACTCTGGCGGCCTGGCTCAGAGTCCCTCCCCAGGGACACAGACTCTGCAATGAAAGCAAAGCATCTTTCTCAACTCCCCACTGAACTGAAGCTCAAGCTTGCACAGGCAAAGAGTCACTACATTAAGATTATGACCTTAGATAGAAGGCTCCAACTGGAACTCTTCTTTCTAGTCCTTCTAAGTTCATTGTCTCCGCTCACCAACTATTATGCTGATCCTCCAAATATGAATACTCTCTCTCCTCCATTTCTTGGAGGATACTAGTTGAGCATCCTACAACAAGTTCCCTTGGAGACCCCATACACACACACACACACACACACACACACACACACACACACACACACACAACCTTCCTCTGTATTTGACAAGTAGGAAACTCAAAATAATGAAGGTGGACAGGTATGGCGCATATCTCTGTACGTAGGACAATATTCCCAGAAAAAATGATCTTATTAAGCCCCTAAATATTTGCTTTCAAGTGCACAGACAAACTATGCTCAAAGAAGTCATTTTTGTGAGAAAATAAAGGTTTGATCAGGAACTGGAAGTTGGTTCATCAAACATTTTGTCTTTGGCTATGTTGCCTCCCTCCATTTTGATCTCCAGTTTACATCGTGTCCTGCTCAGGTACTAAAAGAATGGTAAATTTATTCCCTTTCTTTATTCATAGTTCTCAGACCTGCCTGTTTCATTCATCTCACTGTCACTGATGACCAATGGAAGTACCTCAGTCATTTCTTTTTCTTATGGTCTTTTGTCCTACCAGAATGGGAAGTCTTCCAGGGAGCCAATATCATGTCTGTTTTGCTCACTAATATTTTCCCAGCACAGAGCATACACCTGACCCGTAATCCAAAACACAAAGAAATTATGGAAGAAAAAAGTTCAAGGAAGAGGGTTAGAGGAAGGGAGAAGGGTGGTTGAATAAATATTTGATAAATAAATGAATTCAATTTGCATACCAAAACATTTAGAAAAAACTCCAAAGTGTGAAGGAAGGCACATATTTATACTGACTGTAGGGAATTGTCTTTAATGTGTTTCTTAGCACAAACTTCCAAAGAATCAGACAAGAAATGAATCAACCACAAAAATCCCAGCCAAGGAATTATCTCTCAAATGCAAACGCCACTTGACAAAGAAAGTCCACTTTTAGAAAATCACTCCACAAATGGACTCTCACCCACTGCCCAGGTTATTCATTATAGTATTATTGGTGGTGGCAAAAGATTGCACACAATCCACATGCCCATCAAAAGGCGACTATTGAATATAAATGATGTTCATTTATACAATGCATTATTACACAGACTTAAGGAAGTATGAGGAAGCACTCTCTATAGGAACATGAAAAGATCGACAGACTATATTGTTCTGCAGAGTGCAGAACAAAGTGTCACTCTTTGTGTAAAAGTAGGAGGGGTAGAGGCAGTCTTTGTTGCCTCAGCACAAAGAGTTCTGGAAAGTACATGAGAAAGGAAGAAAGACAGAGTGATGGTGGAGAGTGGGGGAAGGGGAGACTGGGCAGATGGGGAACCAGAGAGAGAAAATTTTCCCTGTGGAACATCACTTAGTTCAACTGTAGTAAGAAGAGAGCATCAACATTACATAAATGGCTGTCCTCAGTTCTGAGAACCGGAAGTCCAAAATAAAGGGGCAAAGTCCCTTGTCTGGAAAGAATTCACCAGGTGAATTCCACAGATTGATATGTGGATAGGAGCTGGCCCCTAGAGGAATCCAACCTCAAGTCTAAGTCATGGCTAAATTTGGAGGATACTTAGATGAGCTTTTGGACATTGAAGTTGATGCTGTCATGAGTTGGGACTTTGGGGATTAGGGGAATGGAATGAGAGCCTTTGACATGCAAAAGAGGCATGGGATGGGTGAGAGCAATGCAATCAGTGGAAAGAAGCTTATGGACCTTCAAAATGAATATCTATGTTGGGCCTTCCTGAAGGCCCTCATCCTGAAGGTCATAGTATTTGAAGTGAAGTCTAAGGGGAGGTGATTCAAGAGGGAAAACTTCCTAATGGGAGAATTCTAGAAAGCTCTCCCATTCCTCTGCAAGGAGAATTCCAATAACTCAGAAGCTGATGCTTCCAGACAATAAATATGTCAAAAGTTTGACCTTGACTTTTTAATCCTCCAAAATGGGGAGAAATAGATTTTCTGTTCTATAAAAACTGCCCCATCATTGGTAGTTTGTTATGGACACCTGAACCGAGGAAAAACCATTTTACCTGCAGATACATGAATCTAAAAGATGCAAGTCAAAAGTGAAATGCGGGCACACCTGAATGCCAGGAGGAATGCTATAGATGATCCGGATTGTTTTGCAGTCAGGGTGGCCAGGCAGAGAGTGAGGGATGAGGTGGTACTCCATCTTCCCTGGGGGCTGGGTGCCTGTCTTCACCCCATAAATGGTCTTACAGGTTGGACACTGCAAACTCCCATCCTGAGGAGACAAGGCCAGAAGAGTCAGATTGGAAACCACTGTTGGTTATGATCTTCCCACCCAACTCCAAAAGCAATCATAGTTTAAGGACCAGGAGGTCAGGAAAGCATCCTAATAAGGAACTGACCTCAGGTCCTCTTCTAGTCTTTCTTGGCTCCCTAGGACATTTCTATACAGGAGCTAAATTTCATAAGCATCCTCCATGCTAAATGACATGAGAGCCTCTCATCCTTGCAGAAACAACTCACAGGAAGAATATTTAGGGACTAATTTAGCCACTATCAATCAGAGAAGCAAGAAATGGGTACTGAAGCCCCTGCCTAGCATCACAATCACCTGAGAAGCTTATGAAGTCTAAACATGGGGAGGGAGAGATAACTCAAAAGACTGAGTGCAAAGCTTGCATCCAAGAGACCTGAGTTTACCACAGGTCAGGTTTAGTATGTCTGTGACTTACCAATGGCCTCTAATGTGACTGACTGGGTCCCACACAAGACCCATAAATCTGAGTTGGAAGCAACAGAAAGAGTTGATTACTGAAGTGGGTTCTGAAGACAAAGTGGCAGGATTTGATTATTGGCTGTCATATGACTCTGGGCAAATCAATTCACTTCTCTGGGTCTTAATTTTATGCTAGAGCAGGGAAAGTCACAACACTCTTTTTCTCTGAATTGTTGGGAGGAGTCAAAGAGATCACTTATAGAAGTGGGAAGCTAGGGCAGGGCGGTGGCACTAGAGGTAAGGTGCCTGCCTTGCCTGCGCTAGCCTTGGACGGATCGCTGTTTGATCCCCCAGTGTCCCATATGGTCCCCCAAGCCAGGAGCGACTTCTGAGCGCATAGCCAGGGGTAACCCCTAAGCATCACCGGGGTGTGGCCCAAAAACCAAAAAAAAATAAAAAGAAGTGGGAAGCCAGAGATGTCTCTTAATATTCTTAGTGTATTTTTATGTCAGAAACACCTCAATACCCATAGACATTTGGAACATCTCTAAAAAGCAAAGAGAAAGTGGAGGGCACATGAAAGTATAAGCCAAGTTAACTTGAAAAACAGTTCTGATGAATTGACCTCAAAGGTTCAAAAACAAGGAAAGTAGGATATCACTCAGGTATTATCACACCTGCTTCATTTATCATTCATTCTAATGTCTTCCATGAGAAAATTATAAGTCCCCTTTGACAGAGAAGGAGATGGAGAAACTGGCCTTGCCACTAGGAAGGCCCAAGGTTTTGTGTCAATGTTCTAATTCCTTGGAAGGTTGGTTGTGGGTTGGGGAAGAACAGATTAACAATACAAAGGGTCATGGTGTCTTTGTAGGATCTGGTGAGGGGCCACTTGAAAAGGAGAGCACAGCCTAGACGTAGTTCTTATTTTCATTCCCAAGAGAAAAGGGGGTGAAAAGAGGGAAGTAAACAATATATGTTGCATACAGAGCTGAAACTAAAGCTTTCTAGAACATCCCTATTCCATCCTTTAAGGAGGTGGAGACCCTTCATGGGCCTCTTTAGGGAAATGTCTATTCAAGTTTCATTTCAGGGATCAGCTTGTACTTGGGATGAGGGGACAGTTACAAAGGACAGAACTTGGGGTTTACAAGTCAGCATTTCACTTTTCGCTCTGACTTTTGACTCACTGCTATGGCCTTGAGTTTATCATTTTACTCTTTCCCAAACCCTTTTCTCTCAAATTAACTATTCAGGATTATCTTGTTTGTTTGTTGTTTTGCTCTTTGGTCCATACCTAGAAATCCTGAGGTTACTTCTAGCTCTGCACTCAGGAATTACTCTTGGCAGTGCTCATGGAACCATAGGGGGCACATAGGATCAAAGCCAGATCAACTGCTTACAAAGCAAGAGCCCTTTCCAGTATATTATCTCTCTGTTCCCTCAGAACTCTTTATTTTGTCCACGTAAAGAGCACTCAAAAAGTACACTTTACAGCATTTGTGCAAAAGAAGAACATATCTTGAGAAATATTTTTAAGAACCACCTAAATACATACACATATGTAGGCTATCTCCTAGTATTTACAGGGTATAGACTAGTTTCTCTTAAAGTCATCAACAGGGGTATTAATGTGCGAAATGTACAAAGTGTTACTTGCATTGCTTTCAATGTAAAATAGAATGAAAAGCGAATTCCCAATCTATGAGCACAGGAGCCAGAAATATATCACCCATTCATAGTTAAGCATAGAGTCTCGGAAACACTAAGATCCAAAGGTGATACTTTAAAAACTTTAATCACAGGGCTAGATAATGATGAAAGGAAGGAGGGATTGGAACATAATACAAAGGCAGGATCAATTTGAATAATAATTATAGTAACCCTGATAAAATAGGTATTGTTATCATTTCCATTTTTCTGACAGGAAATGAAATCTCAAGAGTGCTAATATACCCAGTTCTAATCTATGATTCTCTTGCCTCCACACTCTCCCTCAGCAAGAGCGGGGCATTTTGTCCCTGAATGCCCACCATTTTGTATAGACAGGAAGTTGAGGGAAATCAGCCAATTCCCAGCCCAAGCTGGACTTAAAGAAATGAATAAGATTAACATGTTTGAAGAAGTGGCGTGAAGAGTATTTCAGCATGGAAGAGAACATGAAAAAAGTAATGAGTTAGAATAGGAATTACTATAAGAATGGAGAAACTTAGGAGATTCTCAGATTTCTAGAAACCAGCTCTAATGGGGAATAGCACTCCACGATCATTCATGGTCAAGAAAAAACAATCACACAAATAACATTCCTTCCTTTTTAAAATAGGCCGTACCAGGCATACTTTGGAAAGAGCCCTAATGCCTTTTGATTTGCCTAAAGTTTTGAAATTGTCTAACAGAAACAACCAGATTTGCAGAAAAGGTTGGTTGGGAAATCTATCTATGATGGCAGAAATGAAGATCTTCTCATCTTTGTTGATTATAATGCGTCATAATAGAACCTTCTCTCTCCAAATCCTGACAACATACACACAATTCTTAAATCACTGTCCCTAACATAGGGAAAGGGAGTTGAGTGCAAAAGAAAGATAAAGACAGATTTAACTAATATAATGGGAGAGGAACTCAACTCATCTAAGTGAGAGTAGCAGTAATCATCACTGCTACCTACAGGCCCCTTTAAGACTTCCCTAGATAACCTGGCGCAACTCCAAGATATCCTCAACATGCTTTCATTTTACCAGGGCCCAGCCGAGATGTTGACACTGCTTCCCTGGGACTGGTACTCACCTTGTTGCCATTGTTGTACATGGCAACCAGGCAGTAGATGTGGTAGATATGGCCGCATCTGGACAACTTTCCCACCAGATCAGGCTTGATGGTTGGCTGTGGGCCCTTGTAGCCAGAGTGGGCTGTGAGCCGCTCCATGCAGATGGTGCAATCCTGGAAGGGACAGGGGCAGAGGAGGAAAGGCTGTCAGTGCTCATCAAAGCCTGAGAAAGCAGAAAGTCTTCACAATGTCCCCAATGATCTCAGAGACCACATGAACAGTGCTTCTTCCTCTTCTAAAAAGCACAAACTTTGGAGAACTCCTAATATGGTTTTGCCTCATTTGACACAACAGAGAAACTTTTAGAAAAAAAAAATCCTGGTACTAATGCCTGTGCATTTAGTCTCTCGCCAGGAAAATGCTCACCACTCTGAGGGCATGACTATGCCCCATCCTTCTTTGGTGCCCTTTCATGATTTATGGAAGAAACAAACATTTGCTAATGGACCCATGGACACACTTTGTGTAAGCTGAACTTTTGCAAAGGAACTAAATGTCAGGTGTACCAGAGGGGCTGCTACTATTTAAATAAATCTACAACAGGATTTCTTGGCCTTGGCTCTACTGAGAGTTGGGACCTGACAATTCTTTGCTCCAGGTGCTAGACTGGCCACTGTTGAGGACTGAGTAATCATATCTGGTTCACACCCACTAGAAACCAGTAGTATTCTTTCCTGCCTTCCCCCAAGTCAAAACTCATGAATCCACATCATTCTCACAGATTAACCAACTGTTTTTCCTAAATTCAAACTATTGGATTTAGGTAAATTAAGTTTCATCAGCAGAGGTTCAGAGGTAGCTGTGACTCTGCCCTCAGGAGCCACGATGCCAGCTCAGATCACTTGGGTACCAAGCAGGATTTGGCAAACCAAGGCAGAAGAGACAGTGCTAATGTGGGACCAAGAAGATGAACCTCATCATAGTCTCTTGGTACTCACCTCATCAGGTGGGTGCCGTACTTTCTGAAGATATTTCTTCAACACTTCTTCTGGCGTTTTACCTGTTGGGACAGGGCAATCAGTGAGTCAATGCAACTGAGATAAATGATCAAGCAAAAAGGCCATGCTAGACAGAAAAAGAGTACCGGTACCATTAGGTACAGATTCAAAGGAAGCAAGGAGAGAACTACCATCTGAGAACAGACTGAAGATTTTGAAAAGGAATCAGAGGATGGAAGAAAAAGAGAGATGGTCTGAGGAGGTGACTGTCCCCACAATCTCATTTTAACAAAAATTTGTGTTGACTAAAATAGGATGAGCAATTGTCTCTTGAACTTAAATAGAGTCTGACCCTGCTCTGGAGATGCCAGGTGTTAGCCAAAATGAGCATCCCAGAAACCCATTATACATCACCAAAATAACCTTATCACATACATTTGACAATTAACAATGTGTCTCAGCTAAAAAGTGGTGTCAACGGCCAATGCTTTATTTATTTATAAAGGAAACCAGGAAGTTTTTAGCACAGCACATAGACCAGGTGGCAACATCATGCTGATGCAGTCCAGACACAAGATAGGGTCCCACCAAGAATTCTGAAGTTCTTCACAACGAAAGGAGAAAACCCAATCTGAATACAAAATATAGCCTTTCACAAATAGGCCATGAAAGAAAAGGGGGGTCACGTTCCACTTCGCTAAGCTTCTGTTTTCTCACCTATCAAACAGGGAAGAATGCCAGCAACCTCTAAAGGCCACTTTGACAATGAAATGAGCTAACACAGCCCTTTAGCACTTGGCCAGCCCTGGGTCCACGGGCGTACTATTAATAATAACAGGAAGAGTGGGAAAGTGTCAAGCCGTGGCATTTCCTATCAGGCCAGGAGCAGAGCAATCCAGTTCGTTTAAGCAGACAAATCCTGACGACTAGAAAACTAGGACAACGGCTTGAGGAAGTAGAGCGTGCAACAGCCCCAAATGGGGAAGCGGACCCTTCTTTCCCACTATGCTGTGTTTGCTTTAAAAAGAAAAAAAATTAAGCTTCTATTAGTGGAGACCCTATTTGCCAGGTGCTGGGGCTCAAAGCAATCTACCAAAGAAATCAACCGCAACTTAATGAGTTTACAAAGTGGGGGCTTAAGTAGGACTGAGAATTAAAATATCTAACAAGCAGTATCAGCAGTGTCAGGTGTGAGGGTATGCACAGGAAGTAGCTCCTTAGCTGTGGAATTGTGCTAGGGAGAAAGAAGTTCCAGAGAGGAGACTGGAGGAGCCAGAATATTTACAAATGTTTCCCAAAGTGGGTGACAGGAACCTTAAGAATGGTAGATGACTAGAGAGGTGGTTTAGCCTCTGGTGCCATTGGTGGGCATTTTCTGTTTGATTACAAAAATCTTTGAGCAAAAACTAAGTAACGTTTTTCTCGGAAAAGGGGAGTCAGGGGTCAAAATAAGTTTTAGGACCTCTTGTGTACTATAGCACAAGACAGGGGTTGCCTGGATAAGTTCTGGGGCATCCCTGTTGGAGGTCAGGAATGAGCGTTTTCACTCCAGAGTGAATGCAGAGAAGGTGAGAGAACAGAGGTTCTCTGCAGTCACACCACTTGCAAGTGACAAGTCGGGACTTGAATCCAATCTATCTTGGTTTAAAAAAGAGAGGGGGCTTTCTCACTGGTGTAAGCCATTTGTGTCACCCTATTTTTAGTTATGCTTGCATTATATTTTCCTGTTTCTCCAGGTGTCCCCATCAGACCTTTCCAAAATCCACTTTGGTAGAACCCTCAAAACTGATAGTAAGCATCAGAGCCACTTAGCAGAGGTAACAACTAAGGCATCTCTGGGGAGGGTCAAGCCAGGGGTCTGTTCCTTTGTGGTAGAATCAGAGTCAAGGCTGGGAATCAAGTCTTGGGCTCCTGGGACTCCACAGAGCAAGGAAGCTGATACCTTTCTTGGCTTGTTTCTTGGTGGTCTTGCGGCTTGTGTTGGAGACCCCAGGGATGGATTTGATCTCACTCTTGCTGACGGGTGGTGGATGGAGGACCAGCTTTGGTGGCCTGGTGAGACACACGGGCAATCCCGCTGCACTCATGAGGATGCCAGTGATTCCTGAAAGGGCAGGGTAGGAGTGAGAAAAAGCAGAAGAGTAAGCTCTCTGACAGCCCCCCAAATCCTCCTTTCCTATTGCCCCACTTTCCTCCCTCCCAAGTGTTTAGATCACATAGATTCTCATCCTATCTGCAGTTTTTTTCCCCAGAAACACACCCATTCACTCCCTGCCAATTGCATACTTTGCTTTCTGCAGTCAGTTCTCCCCAATTCTCTCTGCCCTCCCAACTCAACTCCTAAAAATTCACAGCTTGATTTTGTGTCTTTCTGGAAGTGGAGAGAGGGTTGTTCTCAGGGGGTGTTCAGTGCAGTGAGGACTGAGGTGTCCCCTCTTGGTGATTCAACTCTCAGTAAACAGGGCCAAGGGGTGCAATGCAGAATGGTTCATTTTTTTGCCCTACTGACACCTTCTGTGAACTGTCCTGCGGATTCTCACCACTTATTTATTTTTGTTGTCATTTTTCTCTCTGAAGAGACCAGCCCCAGTTCATCTCTTACCTGCCAAGGCAGGGTTGACCGGACTGGAGCCATTGAGGTTCTTCACTGGGACAGTGGGGACTCTGTGGACAAGAAGAACAGATAAAGAATAAAGAATTGATCGCCCCACTTTGACCCTCCAGAACTGCATCCAAGGCAAAGGGCTTCCCCTTTCTAAGAGGAACTATTTATTCCCCACAAGAGACACAGTGAGTTCTAAGCATAGCAGTCAAAGGCGATACTTCAAAACCTGCAGTCAGCCCATGTTACTCCTCTCCTCAGAACCTCAAAACCTAGTTCAGCTCAGAATGGAGCCTCAGTTCTGCTCCTCGCCAGCTGCCAGCTTGTCTTCCCCTCTCCCTGGCCTCCCTTCAGACAGCCGGCCTCTTGGCTCTCACTGTTCCTTCTCTTCACACGCCAGGCCTGCTCTTCGCTGGCTCTCAGCCTTCCTGGGTGCTGTTCCCTTCAATTCCAGATGTCTGCTTAGCTCTCTTGCAGCTGTCTCTGTCTCATCTCAGATCTTCCTCGGGAAAGTTTGAGAAACTCTTGTCAATATCGCCACCCACATTTCCGCCCAGTCTTGGGACATCCAAGCCCTCCTTCTACTTCCTCTATCAGGTTCTTCTTCTTTTTATTTCTTTTGTTTGGGGGGAAAAGGAGGCACACCTGGTGGTACTCAGGGTTTACTCCTGGCTCTGTGCTCAGAAATCGCTCCTGCCAGGCTCAGCGCACCATATGGGATACTGAGGATCGAACCCATGCAAGGCAAATGTCCTACCTGCTGTGCTACCACTTCCACCCTAGATTCTTCTTTTTCCCCAGGGAACTGAAGGGATTCCCAATAAATTGTTACTTATTACTTTCCCTTTCAGGATCTACATGCTCCACTAAATGGCATAAACTTTGAAAGCCTGACTCTTTGCAAACAGAAGATCAATCATTGTGGAAAGGATGAAAAAGTAAAGACCGGGGTTCCTACCTGAGTATTTGTACTGAAAAGCTTTGATCAAGGCAGAGCCCCATACCTGACTCCAAATGCCAATGGAAGGGACACAAGAAACTGGTTTCGACCAGCTTCTGAAGAGAGAGGAAGAGGCTGTCCAGTTCTAATATTTGGAAACCATTGATCTCCCAGCTGTCAAGTCTCCTTGTCCCTGAGAAATATAAATACTGGGGCAAAC